>JAHWFP010014165.1:19655-67400 GCA_023313725.1 Lithobius niger
GTCGCTCGCTTCGCTCGCTCATTCCGCGTCGTCTCGCTGCGCTCGAGGAGCTTTCATTCTGCAACTCTTATTTATACTGCTCACAGACATTCCACATCTAAAACGATCAAGCAAATGATCAGACTGCAGTGGTCGTTTTTCGCAAAACTTCAGTTTATAAACAAATTAACTAAGCAAAAAACGGATTTGCCGTTAGGAAACCATCCCCCTTCTGCCGTGCGGCTAAACTGTCAATGAGCCAGAAGGCGAGACACGCGATTTCTACCCCAGTCGGCCTTGGCTTGAAGAATACGCTCGAGGAGCTTTCACGCTAAAACTTTCACGCTGCTGACAGATAGTCTACATCTAAAACAATTAAGAAATAATCAGAATGTGGTACGAGTTTTTATTAAAGTTTCAATTCGTAAACAAACGATATGGTAACCATAAATACTCCAACGGTTTGGCCACCTAATAGATACATGCGCCTCTTGGTCAGATTGTCAGCCATAATACCACTGACAATAGGACTGGACTACGCGTGCTACGTGGAGCAACAATCATGAACCATCCTCATCCAACCTGATTCCCGTTGTGTACTGAATGCAGCGTAATACAAGTGTCCAAGTTGTAACTTATCTTTCTACGCAGTCCCTTGTCACAAGGTCGTCTGGGAGTGAGGATGTGGGTTTCGTTTCCTGGTTCCAGGCCACTTAATTCAACATCGCCGAATCTTATTTTACCATAGCCTCGATAAAGGCATTTTCTTTCTGGCACATGCATAAACTGGCCTTGAGCCAGGAGATGAGACACGCGATTTGTAGCCCAGTCGGCCTTGGCTTGAAGAAGCCAGTCCTTTTCCGCCACGCGATTGAGCCGGGAGGCGAGGCATGCACTTTGTATTGAGTCGACCTTGGCTTGAAGAAGTCATCCCCTTTCTGGCCCTAATGACCAAGTTGTCGACGCGCCATTAAGCCTCATTGCCCCCCCCCCCCCTTTCTGGCCTTCACATGACAATGATCCAGGAGGCTAGACACGCGATTTCTTCCCCAGTCGGCCTTGGCTTGAAGAAGCCTTATCCATTCCCGCAGCAAGACCGTTTCAACGCTGTAGCACGCGAGTTGCTGCATGTTTGAACTAAACATGCTTGGTAATTTTATCGTGCATACTCCTTTGTGCATAGATTATTTTTTTATTCAAATAAATGTTGCAGACTTTACACGGGTTTCCTTGTTTCACAAATTCTAAGAATTTTTACTGAAAAGCCATCTCCTTACCCGCTACGTGTGATGCTTTGAAACAGAAACCACATGTCGCCTATAATTTTTTGACTAATATAAAAGATTTCGTGCAAGGCGAAATCTTACCTAGAAACTATTCGTGGTTACTACAATTAGGTTGGACTATTGCTGAGTAGAGCACCAGCTAATAGCACACTATTGAACGAATGTCAATGTTTTACAAATGCAAACGTGGAAATATTTTCATTCTTTTCCTTTCCTTTCTCACATTTTTAGCCTTCCCACATCAGAAGTCAGCCTACACGCAGCACGAAATCATACCCCGATATGCGTGTTTACCACAATTACGCTAGACTGTTGAGTAGAGCACCAGCTTATGGCATACTGATCGAATGTCGATGTTTTACAAATGCAAACGTAGAAATATTTCTAACACCCTTTTCTGTTATCAATATAGTTTGTTTAAGTAGGCCTAATTTGTATTTAGCATTTAATCTTTTCGTACCTTTACGTAATTTCATTTAAATTTACGGCCGAATTGGCAGTTTGAATTTGAAATACCCAAAATACAACTCCCAACAGTCGTCCCATGAGTGAGCTGCACCTGCCACATTCTTAATGGCAGCTATTCGGATTGCGGGCCATAATCCCACCGACAACAATACTGGACCACGCGCCGCTTACGTGGCACAACAATTGTGGACCATCCTCTCAGCAGGAATATGTGATATTACGAAACTTAACAATCAACTTCGAAAAATTCGTTTCAATAATGGTACAAAGTTTTTTTTTCCGTTTTTTCGAGGGGAAAACTTTTGCCTAGAACTACGAAAATACGCCTAAACGATATCCGGAGTAATTTCCTGTCTTTCGAGACCTCTCTCACATTTCTAGCCTTCCTACTTCCGGAGGAGAAGACTTATATATAAACAAACAAACCGACCAACCGACCGTAAGTTTTTAATGGTTACTAGCGGAGTCGCTCGCTTCGCTCGCTCATTCCGCGTCGTTTCGCTACGCTCGAGAAGCCTTCATGATGCAACTCTAATGCTGCTGACATTAGTTTTTTTTTGTCGTGCGCCCATAATAATTTATATAGCACCAAAAAAAAAAAAAACTCCGAAGGGGGAGGTAGCGGAGCCACAGCAAGGAAACCCAATCACCATCATAACACGATTGCGCAATCCTGCGCGCTCGTGCCAGGCCTCAATTCACCTCAGAACAACGGGGAAAAAGACCACTGCTGAACAATCTTACACATAACAACCAGAAAAGAAACAGCGAGACACCGCCCTCCTACTGAGGTCAGGCTCGTAACAAAGAACTAATGCCTATCAGTTACACAAAACTAGCTAAGGCAGCAACTAACATCAAACAAAATTTCGTTGACCAAACCATCAGTCTGGCAAGCCAGTCAATCAAAGATTTAACGCCCCATCTTGGTCTTGCACCAAGGAGCAACAAAGCTCCTCGAATGCAACACGAAATAAACCTGTGAGGTAAAGAGCAGGAGTGGAACAGTCACAGCCGCCAGGGATAGCCTTCCGAAGGAAAGCAGCTCTTGCTCTCTCAAACTCAGGCAGGCTGCACTCCTCCAGTACATGTCGTGCATCCGCATTAAGATGGCCACAATCGCACAAAGGAGACGCCATTTTACCGATTCCAAAAAGATACGAACTAAAATTTCCATGCCCAGTTATAATCTGGACCGTCTTAGACTTAAGAACGTAAGGTTCTCGGCCCACCGCCGGAATGAAAGCATAGGGGCGACGCCCCTTAGTACTCCCATCCCAAGCGATCTGCCAGTCTCCTAGAAACTTCACGAATTAAGCCCTTAGAAAAGGAGACAGGTCTCGGCAGGAGAGCAACCTCTCCGCTCAAGACTGCCTCCTTGGCTAGAAGATCTGCCTTCTCATTGCCAAGAATACCAGTGTGGGCTCGCACCCAACCCAACTGCAGAACATGCTTAGTTAACAAACGCCGGAGGAGCACAGCAGCAACAGCTACCTGAGTAGTCTGGGCATCATCAGAAGTGATCGCAGCGAGTGCAGCCTGCGAATCCGAAAAGATGCTAACTCTGCTATCTGCCAGCGCCTCCCCCACAAACTCAAAGGCCGCAGTCAATGCAAACACTTCTGCCTGGAAAACCGAGTTCTCCGGGCCCAACTTAAATTTCTTGCAACACTTTACTTCTGGGCCAAGATAAGACACGAAGGCACAGCCAACACCTGTCTCCATCTTGGACCCATCGGTAAAGATGGTCCACTCATCCCTCACAATAGTATCAACATTAGAATAAGATAAAATGTTTCTATAAGCCGGATGCAGTAGGCTCTCCGGAGCTAATCGTCCTTCATACTCTTCCCCCCGAATCCGGCTGCAGTGATCATGCCACTGTTCAGCCTAGATCGAAAGGGGAACAACACCAGCCAAAACATACAACGTGTCAGTAGCAACTGTACTATAACACTTCATTGCCACGAGCAGGACCCTCCGAGCGACCGCATCCAGACATTGTGCGTTCTTGACAATTCTTGCCCGCTTACCCCACAACTCAGCGCCATATAAACATTTAGGAATAACACACCTAACAAAGATAACCAGGAGTGTTGCAGAAGGAATACCCCATACCTTGGAGGCAACAACTCTGATACGAGACAAAGCTCTTAAACTGCCGCTCTTCACATTCTTAAGGTGCTGACCCCAATCGAAAATTGGATCAATTAACAGGCCCAGGTATTTGAGCACTGGAGAACAAGTTAGTTTATTCTCGGCAAACCATAACGAAGGAGGCCTAATGTTCCTTGAAGATGCTTCCATGTACCCTTGTCTACGCCAGTTTCCTGAACGAACAAAGGGAGCGGGGTGAAAAAGCATTGCAGTTTTCTTTTGATTAAACTGCATCTTATTCTGTTCAGACCAAGAAACGAAAATAACCAACGCCTCATCCCAAAGCCTCTCGATCTTTTTGGACGAAGACTGACCCAGAGTTATTAACGTATCGTCTGCAAAGGCCTGAGCCTCTCGATCATCACTCTCACCGGCATTTTTTTAAGCATAAGGGGCATTGAGCGAGAAGGGCAAGACTAATACCACACTGCTCCTCCCCTGTGTATAATTTACAGCGATTTTTTTTTCTCTATTTTATTGTTACTTATTTCCGAGTAACGTTATAAGTATGGACACATTTTGCATTCTGTATTAATTTTTTACGGTTGATGTTTTGCAGAGATCGTGTATTTGTTTTGTTTGTGTTCGTTGTATTAATTTGTTTACTTTAACAAACAAAGAACCACAATGGAGCCTACATGTCAACAGCTGACGATGACAAGTGAGCAGCTGTAATGACAACACTATACGTGTGTCTTAATAAGCCTGTGTATCGAACGCGGGTCTTTGCATTGGCCTACTATTGACTAAACCACTATGCTAACTCGCCACTTGCTATATGAATAATTAATGTCAGTTACAACAAATTGACGCCAAGGAATTGCCTTTACTCAATAACGGCCAAACATAAAAGTTTGTAACTGCCAATCCCTTAAAAACATTGAACACTGACCAGTTACGAATAATCCGTAGTTCATTTTGTTCATAGAAGTCCCTTCAAAACTTTATTTATGTTTTGTCGCTATCGACAATGGCGGTCCAAAAAGGGGAAAAAAATAGTGTTTTTTGGTTTTTTTAACTTCCAAATCGTTCATGAGATTGAACACAAAATGATTGCCGATAATATTCAACATTAACTTTACGTCAAAAATAGTCCTATTCAAGTTTTGTGAAAATCCAAGATGGTGGCCCAAAAAGACGTTCAAGAAAAATGATTTGCTTTTGTACTTTTACACCATTTATAACAGATGTTGGTTAGGGCTACTAGTAAAAAGGAAAAGGAAAATATCCTACGCTTTAACGATAAAGGTGCCATTTTTTTTCCATCTACATTATAAGATTGCATATGGCAAGAGCAAGATTTGGCAAAAAAGACGACTCACCTAAGACCATAGAATATACATGTGTGCCTTTCTACTCCTCTCGAAATAATGGCGTTAGTAATTGGAGAGGAGTGTCGATAGAACGGATATTTCACCGATTTTCTGCCAGGCCTACTAAGAAATTGATTGTGTGGGAGATGCGTTTGAACTGTAAAAAAACAATGATCGCAGTGTTACAGCTAGTATAAGCATTGTAGTAAAGTTTCGCGTCACGAGCCGAGTTTACTGTTGAAAGGTCAAGAATTTTCCGGTGATTCCAACAATCGTGGCACGAAACCACGTTCGAAATTTACCTGGCGTAAAGTAAAACGTTTGTATTGTTACTGCAGTTTTTATATTGTTACAACCGCATGGATCCCTTTTTGCACGGTATGAACGAATAAGGACTAGAATACTCATTCTTTGCAAGGTAGTAAAAAAAAAGGGGTGACCCTTCGGCACGGTGAAAGGTATTGCCGATTATTTAATAACAATCAGTAACAATCGAAGTACAATGAAAAATTATTTTATTATCAGTTTTCAACTTCGAATACCTCGTCGGCTAAGGCGTCAGCCTGTTATTCTGAAGGTTGAGGAGACGAATTCCATTCAATGCTTTGGAAATGGGTTTTCAGTTTAAGTAATTCAAAGTCCAATTTTCCTTAGTGGAATCAAATTCTTCAAATTTCTTAGACATAATGCTTTAAATATGCAATTCAACCTGAAGGAAAAATTTTCAAAACCGAGATAATTTTTTAACTGCTTATGCATATAAGGCATAAAGTAGTTATTGAAATACAGTCGGTGAGAAAGGGGCTCGCGTCGTGGGCTATTGTCGAATGACGTCACGTCCCAGTCCAGTCGTTTATTCGAACGGGTCATGCCTATCACCTTTAGCGTCTGGCCGGAGTGACTGAATATCAGTCGATTTATCATGATTTCGTTTAGAAGACGTGCCAGCAAATTGTAGGCGTTGTTATTGAACAGTTGATGTTTAAATCGTTTGCATATGAAGGGTTGTAGGTCCTTGACTAAGATATTTTGCCAATTATGCTGGTCTATGATGTCACCTTTTGAAAACATGGCACCATAAACGGGAGTCCTATCCGGACCTATCTGTCGTTCTTCTTTGGGCGAATCGGTAACTATCCAGTATTCTATGCATATTGACATTTCGGGCAGTTATGTCGAACAAATAGCGGCTCCTGCTAATCAGATTACAAACAAAAACGTCAAGTGTGCCGTAAAAAAAAGGGTTATATGATTGACGTTTCATTTTACTTGTTAAATGTACACGGATAAAATATGGTGATTTTTAATTGACATAATCAAATGTAAAATTCAGAAAATTGCATCTGTTTAAGTGCTGTTGTGCTTTACGTAACGTATATGATTGGAAAAGCACAACAGCACTTAAACAGACGCAATTTTCTGAATTGTACATTTGATTATTTCAATTAAAATTCACCAATTTTTATACGTGTACATTTTAACAAGTAAAATGAAACTTCAACCAGATAACCCCTTTTTTTACGGCACACCTGGCGTTTTGTTTGTAATCCGTGTACCTTTTATGGTGTCGCGCTATAAAGGTTTATGCATGCAGTCGATTGTTGTATGCACGAAGAATGGATCTGGAGTTTGCTGAGTGGCATTGTTCCCTAAATACAATGGTTAAAACAATATAAAACAATCAAAATGATCGTTTAGGGTCCCGTAACTCCGGAATGGATCGACCAATTGAAAAAGTGGTCCCTGTAAGGTTGAAGCCCAGGGAAATTTCTGGCTGAGATCATGTTTCAGATTTTAGGTAGATGCAGTAGTTTTTTTCTGCAATCCACGCCAAGAAGAACAAGAAGAACAAAAACCAGAACAACAACAAGAAGTAAACAGTTTTCAAAATTACGTGTGGCTTCCAACGTTTACTCTTGCACTGAATTGCATAAATGTTGATGTAATGTTTGGAAAAGTTGCTATCCACTATCTGGACAAGTTTGGTCGAAATATATTGAATAGAAACGGGGAAATTAATAGTTTTAGTTTTGCTGGAGAGAGGACTTCAATCATATATATACATGGTAATTGCCGTGTGTGATAATCATTGTACAATCCGCGGAAGTTATCGAAATCTAGACACACGCTAGCGTGTCGCGCCAAGTTAGGCAACAATCGTCACAACAAACATCAGATCAATTCAATTGTCGAGGTTGTAAACCATTGTAGCGCGGCGCAATAGCGTCAGTGTCTTATTTTTGAAGTATAGTTGGGCACATTTCAGGTACTTGGGGAAAAATAATAATGCGGTACGAAAGCTTAAATTGTGTTGAAATCAAGCGCAATGACCCACCTGACAAAAATTAACTCGTGTAGGAATGCCAGCGAAGTTGGTTTCAATGCAAAATCTGACCCTCACTAACGTTGAAAATGTTTAACTAGCTAGCTAGCTACTAGCTACCTAATTCTAGTCCACTCATCCCCATGTTAATTTCCATAGGGTGATTATACATAGATACCGAGATAACGGGAAGGTTTCTAGCTATGAAATTGGACGAATGGCTGCAGTACGATACGAACTACGTACCTTTTATGGTTTAGAGCCTAGGGGTGTATCGAGGATGGCGTGGGATGGCACGTAAGTATGAAAATATTGTTACAACCATTGTTAGTATTGTCGGCTTCGCCTCTCATTGGACAGCCAAAGTTCGGACAATGACAACGTGTATACTGACGTGCGTGCCTCGACACTCACTAGAGTAGCACGATAAATCTAAACAACGTTGCCAAAGAAATTGTATTCACGTCCAATTCACGAAACATAACCAACTCTAAAAACAAAGCAAAATAAACAAAGCCAAAACTGGTGAAGAGGCCACCAAGTTGAGAGTGGTACGGCTCTTCAATGGAGTGATATCAACACACCAAAACTAAAGAAATAAAACAAATTACGACAAAATTAAAACCAAACCAAAAACCTATAAACAGGTGACCAAGTTGAGAATGGTTCGGCCTATAGGCAAAAGGTAGTATCAAAGTGTGAAAACCAATTTCTTGTTGACGTGCCACTTTATTACACACCTGCACGGTAGTGGAGTTGAGTCTAATACACAATTTAAAAAAAAAAGGACTGATATATCAAAAACCAAAACTGGTAAAAGGGGCCGCCAAGTTCCAAATGGTTTGGCCCTTCAAAGGAGTGATATCAACATACCAAAACATACGTTAACTTAATCGCACCGAATAATACTTTGGATGTTAAATGAAAACTTGAACATTGCTACCCAAAGTAGCAATGTTCTAGTTTTCATTTAAAACCTTCGAACTCTTAAGCGGTGCCTAGATACGGACGAGCCCCGATAATCTTGTTAAATTCCTGGGTGTAATTCAAGACAATTTGAACTGTTTACTTGACTACAAATATCCTTTATTAGTAGCAAGTGCATAAATATCTTTTCGTATATTAGTGTAATCTGCATGCATAGCACGAGCGTTAAACTTTACTGTTATATGTAATCGAAACTAATAAAGGCCAGCTGCGCGCGTAGAAACGTAATTGATACAAGTATCTCAAGAGTCATCATATAAGGTACGCGTGTTAATCTCTAGATGCAACGCCGTTCTTCAAAGATCTGGAATAGTAGTAATGTAGTGGGTGTGTTACCCGCTCGTTCTCCTCTTCTCGCAAGACGATATCCCCCCCCCCCCCCCCCCCCCCCCCCCCCCGGTGCCTCCAAAGAAAATCGACCGTGGTTATATTGCATGCCTGAATGTTTAGACCTATTAAGTAGACTTGTATTACTGGAATCTATGTCGCTTTTTTATTATTCATTTAATAATAAGAGTGTAAAATCGGAACATTGGTTTTGATGGCTTCTAGCGTACTACCATGAATTGTGACCTCCGTTCTTCAACTGTTGCTTTACCTGTCCTAACCACTGTTACCCACTATAAGCCGTGGGCTCATGATTTTTTAGCATAAGCAGTGGAACCACTACCGCAGCGGCTCCAAGCTCGTCCACCATCGATCTGTATATGTGGAAGGTTGTACTATCGCCATTGGTGTAAAAGGTAAATCAAGGTCGCCGTTCACGAAAATGATGTCAGTTTTTTTTCCAAATTACGAGCCTCGCTCGCGCAGTCGTGCTCGCTGCGGCTAACTACATAACATCAGAAAACGCAACCAAAACTTGGCCAGAAAACTTCACGCGCCGGAATCTAGATAAGCCGGCCATCTTGCTTGGAGCTTATGCGGTAGTAGACCCGAATTCCTAGCAATATAATTACTGCAGTACAACATAATTCATGATGCAAACACTGTAATAGCAGCATAAATGATAACAGCATAATTCATGAAAAATGCTTTAAATTCAATTTTCAAATTTCCAATAACGTTGCTCCACTAGCCCATAAGCCTTCTCTTCAATTCAAATGCAAATCTTTTTAAACTGTCCTGAAACAGGTTACTTGAAAACGCCGCTAATGTAGACCAACCTTTCAAAAGTACGTCGCACAAAAAGCTGAATAAATGCTATTTAATGGCAGACATAAGCCTTATAAACGAAAATGTTGTTTGCCTGCTTGATAATTTAAACCAACTTAATTACGCACGAATTCTTAAAGCTGACGAACGGCGAACTTTTAAATATTTCGTTTCAAATTTCGGCTCCAACTATCCATTACTGGAAAATTTGAGAACCAAATTTAATACAGAGTACCTGTTTTTGAAAAACGTAACGTCCATTGCTTCCCCGGCGAGAAGTTGAAAATCCCCAAACGGAGAAACGCTGGTGAGGTTCCATGGTTGACGCACAGCATAGACGAGAAGATAGCTTACGTTGTAGTTGATGGAACTAACATGCACTGCTGTCTATTCCCGCACGACCGTGGAAAATGGTTACTAACTTTTTTCAATTTTAAGTTAATCCTATAATGGTCGTTATTGCAATGTTTAGAATGAAATTGCTTCAGCCTTTAAGAGGCTGGGAAAGAATGTCCACACTGGACAACTTAGTTCGGTTGATTGGTGGCTGGCCATGCCGACCAAGCCCTTTATTAACATGGAAGGAAACACGTGTATCGTTAACCACAGATGTATTATGCTCTAATGTTTAGCACATCTTAAATACAGTTGTTATTTACAATACCACTATGCACAAATAAATATATACTCTCATACACAGCACTTTCGCACCTGGCGTTTGTTCTTAAACGTGCACAGCAGAACGTAAAGTCAAATTTCATAAAATAAGTGAAACAAAACAAAAACATGTAAAGTGTGGTATTAAAACAAACTATAAACAAAGTGTGGTTCCTGGTGTTCGGCTGTGGCTTCTGGAGTCGCTTATACTTTGCAGCTTATGCAGTGGACCATAGCGTGTACACAATTGCCGTTTGTTTATGACGTGGCATTGTCGCTAATGATGATCTACAATCATTTCGACAAGAGGAATGCAAGCCCAGCCTGGTCGCCACATCTGCTGCAGGACATAGATCTCCTGGAATCGGTCCAACGCAGTTTCACACGTAGCCTGTTGGGATTTCCGAATCTTTCCCCTGGAGATCGTTTGCGGATGTCAGGTCTAGAGCCACTTGAACTCCATAGGCTGAAATCAGACTTAATACTTACATACAAAATTGTTCACGGTATTTTTTCGGTGGACTTACTTCTTTTTGATTTCTGTACTTACCATTCGACTCGTGGTCATCCATTCAAGCTACGAGTCCAGACATCGAGACTCGAATGTAGACGACATTTTTTTGGATTGAGCGTAGTATCACCTTGGAACTCGCTTCCTGATGTTGCCGTTGGTGCCATCTCTGTGGGAGCTTTTAAATTAGCCCTTGACAAAGTCCCACTTTTACAGTTTTTGAAACGACTGTATTGATTCTAAATTGTGCTGGAACGGTGTTAGTTGGCTCATTGCCCTTCCGTAGTCCATACCATCTTTCATGATGGTTAAAGTGTTTTATATTATATTATATAATGAGGTGGGGGAGGTTCAGAAAACGACGTAAGAAGCCAATGAAAGATTATAAATGCCTCCCCCCCCCTCCCAAAAAAACCTGCAAAGAGCATACAGAGCTGTAAATAAAATTCTTGAAATAATTGAAATCTTGAAAAGTGAGGTGCTAACACAAATTGTACGCGATCTGTGGTTCCTAGTGTTCAGCTCTGGCATTGCATATTTTGCAGCATAGGACAAGGATATGACCGCAAAATTAGTAGCAAGACTCAGGCATACTAACATGTAAAGCAGAAAGTTGGTCTGGTGGGTACGCGACGCAGGTAAGAAATCTCATACTAACGACAGTATTGTTGTCAAGACGCAAATCATGACGTCCACTGATCCATGTTTAAAAATCGTTATTGCTGGTTAATTTTTAGGAAATTTGGCGAATGAGCGTAAACAAAGAGAAATGAAAGAGTCGATACAAGCTTTCGTTTGCTTATGAACTGAAGTCTGCTGAAAAGGCTTGCTACACTCTGATCATCTGCTTGATCAATTTTAGTGTGGAATGTTTGTCAGAAACACAAGAGTTGCAACAAAATTTTTCTCGAGCAAAGCGAGACCGGACTTAAAGCACGCTGGTTTTTTTCTATGGAAGGGGGGGGGGGACGGAAGGCCACCTGGTACGCTGCTACGCTTTCACGCATGCCTGCTTAAGGCCGCCCGCGCACTGTGCTACTTGGCCGCGCGGCCAGGTCGCTGCAGCCAATGAGAACGCTTACCGTTTATGTAAAACCACGCACTAATAATTTTTATTTGCTGCAGCAACCTGGCCGCGCGGCCAGGTTGCTCTGTGCGCGGGAGGGCTAATGCATTCATGAAAACAACTCTCTTGATAATTTAATGCTAAAGGTATTAACTATCCGAATTAATAGCCTCGGCATTGAAAGTCCCCTTCCTCCCTCTCCTTTCTAATCTTAACATGAAATAAAGTAACTTGTCAAATTACTAGGTTCATGAAAATAGGTTCATCATTCCCAAGTACTTTCTTCGTATCGACGCAGACCGATGGATAAATCGACGATAATCGGTGCTTAACTCTTGGCGAAATGCTTCTAAAGTGGATGTTTGTGGATTGATGTTTGTACGATAGAGTCATATTGACTGCAATGGGTGTCTTATATTATTTACGGAACCAGCATAATGGTCGTAATAAATTTTAAAGGTAAATAATTTACTAAGGAGCAGCATTGGTTGATAGAAAGAACCAATACATTGATTTTTGCTACAACACATCAGCCAAAGCCAGAAATGTGCAGACCAGTGAGGGCAAGCAGGTGAGTACAAAGTAAGAAATAAATAGAAATGTGAGGTTTTTAAATGTGACTTTACCTTTTTCTCTAAATGTAAAATTTTTTAATAAATTGTACTATTTTCAAGCTACCATAAAGAGAATATGTTTATATCTTTCTGTTGTTTGGTTCTCTTATCCACACGATATTGTTTTAACACTTCATAATGAAATTGTTTTGCAAAACCTATTTGAACATTTTTTTGCTGGTGTTTTTTTTACTTTTTACAGTGGTGTTGCTGGTTGGTAATTTTCACCACCTATGCATACTTTTAGGGGGGGGGGGAATGAGGCTTAATGGCGCGTCGACAGCTTGGTCATTAGCGCCAACCTCAGTCACAGTGCAGTGGTCCGGGTTGCCACTGCACCACACATTACAGAGATATTATTCAAACCCCTAACCTAAATCTTGTCATACATCTGTATACCTCCTGCAAAAATTGAAAAACACCGGACAGGAGGACAGACTTATCGCCCAATTGACGCACAATGTCATGCGGAAGATGGAAACGACGACGAAAACCATCAAGATGGCAACAATCAACAAGGAAGTGCCGGACCGTAAGTGGCCGCCGACACCAATAACATTCAGGAGGGTCAACCCCCCGCAAAAGGAAACAGTGAGTAAGTCGAGTGTGACCAATGCGCAAACGGGCCAACACCACCTCCTCACGGCGACTGCGGCGACACGCCGAGTGCCATTCCTCAACAGTGCCTTTAATAGCTCGTAATTTATTGCCGTCCTGTCCATCCCACGAGGCTTGCCAAAAAGCGTGTAACCTTAGACGCAGAGTTGGAAAAGCGTCCGAGGGAACAAGGCTGAGATCCCTTCCGAGAGGGCCAGAAAGGGCCCATTTTGCTGCAGAATCCGCTTGCTCATTTCCACCTATCCCAACATGGCCCGGGATCCAGCAGAAAAGCACGGTTTTCCACTGGCCAGGCAAGCGGGAAAGCAAAGCTTGGACACGTTGTGTCAAGGGGTTCCGAGGATTGTAAGTCGCCTAGGACTCCAGGGCACTCATGGAATCACTGAAGATAATGAAATGCGTGCCCTGAAGGCCAAGGATCCATTCCACCGCCAAACCGAGAGCCAAGAGCTCTGCAGAAAACACAGAATAGCCTGATGGAAGGCGATGGGCAACCGTCACTCCCTTACAAACACAAGCACAAGCCACACCAGCGTCTGACTTCGACCCATCAGTAAACAGCCACTGATAACCGGCGTACTGAGAACACAGCCGCCGGAACTCCTGCAAGTACCTTGCTGGCAGAGTGGAACCCTTCGGGAGGGACGCCAGAGCGAAAATGAAAATGCCACTTGGGACAAGCCAAGGGGCCACTGGCATCCCCCCAAGCCTCAAGACGGTGGGCATTTCAAAGGCTATCTCCTGACAGGACTGCTGGAGCCTATCGCGGAAATCACCCTTACCCACCCTGCGTCTACCGACTCGCAAGTCTGGCCCAAAAACCATGGACCAAGCAGGACTGGATTCCACAGCACGTAAACGCACAGCATACTGAATGGCCAGCTGCCGCCGACGAATGGCCAAAGGTGGCTCCGAGGCCTCAGCATAGAGGCTGACCACTGGAGAAGTCCGAAATGCCCCAGTCGCCACACGCAGGCCACTGTGATGCACAGTGTCCAACACGTGGAGAGTCGAGTCACTAGCCGAACCATACACCATGCACGCATAATCAAGTTTGCTGCGGACAAGGGCTCTGTAGAGGCGCAACATGGCAGTGCGATCGGCACCCCATGAAGTGCCCGACAGAACCCGCAAGATGTTAAGTGCCCGCAAAGACTTGTCTTTAAGTTGGCGCAAGTGTGGAAGCCAAGATAACCTGGAATCGAACACCAGACCCAGGAAACGTGCCTGTGGGACAACAGGAATCTGCGCCTGCCCCAAGTACAGGCAAGGATCTGGGTGCAGTGTTCGTTGGCGGCAAAAGTGAATGCACACAGTCTTGTCCGGAGAAAACCGGAAACCATTACTGACTGCCCAGGTCTGGACTTTGTTAATTGCCAGCTGTAGCTGCCGCTCGCAGGTCTGCATGCGAGCTGCCCGAAAGCGCAGGCCGAAGTCATCGACAAACAATGACTGGGGAACAGCAGCTTGCTGAGCAATGGGGTTGATCCCAATAGCAAACAAGATGACAATAAGAACACCCCCTTGAGGCACAACATTCTCCAAGACAAACGGGCGGGAAAGAGTCGCCCCGACACGAACACGAAAAGAACGGCCGGAGAGGTAAGCGGAAAACAACAGTGGCATCTGTCCCCTCAAGCCACAGTCATAGAGATTACGGAGAATCCCATAACGCCAGGTCGTATCATAAGCCTTCTCCAAGTCAAAGAAAACCTGAACCAGATGTTGACGCAGGCGAAAAGCCTCCCTCACATCCGATTCAAGGGCAACCAGATGATCGATGGTTGACCGAAAACGCCGAAAGCCACACTGGGATGCAACATGGGGCATAACTAAAGATGCTCGTGGATTTTCTGAGCATGCTGTAAAAATCCTTGAGTGTTTAATTGTTTGGAAGTATTCTAAACAAAAACTGGTTGCCTTATCCAGTGCTGAAGCTGAGTCGATGGCGATAACCGAGTGTAACACAGACATTAAATGGGTTCGGGATATGTTGCTTGATTTGTCACCTTTAATGAAATTGGATGAACCTTCCAAGTTGTATAGTGATAGTCAAGGTGCAATAGATCTAGTTAACAGCTTATCGGCAAGCATGCGAAGTAAGCACTTTGCACGACGGGTGCATTACCTGCGTGCCTTGGTAGAAGATGGTGTCAGACAACTCATCTTTATACCCGGTAATGACTTGATGGCTGATTTACTCACGCGTTCGGTGAACAAAGATAAACTGTTTCGATTTTTAGGACAATTTAACATCGCCTCGCAGGAAAATCCCCTTGAAAAACCTATTTTAGACGACTTGTCGGAATCGAGGAACAACGTATCAACAATGTCTGCTTACACGACACCCCAAGAGGTCTACTGTTGAAATACTTTGGTGAGATAATTTCTCATTTCCAACACAATGCTCTGGACACGAAAATTTTTTATTAGAAGTTGTCTGAAGGGGCTGTTCGTCGTTGAGTTTTTGCTGCATGAACGGCGAAGGGGTACTTCGGAATCAAGACAAAATCAAGTTACATTGCGCTGCTTAAGTAAAATTAATAGTTACGCACACGCCACCACCTTGTGTATCTTAGTAGCAGGCTTTCTGTAATGTGCCCACACTAATGGTAGGCCTATCGTGAAGGGGAAATCGCCTCTGCCAAAATAAATACAAATATGAATCGGCCTCTGCTAATGAGACAGTGACGGAAATTTAGCTTGTAGGGCAGGCTGTGACATTATTTAAAAATCCATGTTATTAACTGGCCGTGGAGTAACCAACGGGTGGGGCGGGGGAAGGGGGGGGGGGAGTGTCTTCCAAGAAAGATCTGCGAAAAAAAAAATTATGCATACAAATCTGTGCATTAATCGTAGGCGTATCGTATGGCTGCCAATATAGTTTCATTTTTCTCTACAGATAGTGACAAAGATGTGCCTGTATCTCTGTAGTGTTTAAATACAAATAGAAATTCGAAACCACAGTCAAGTAGAGCAGTAGCACTACAGCTGTAACGATATTTCTTAATGTTTCTAGGTAGTTATTGGCCCGTTTTCAAAAAAAGCATTGTTAGACCATTGTTGCTTCCGGGGCATATAACTTGGAAAGCACGTATTCACAATGTTAAAAACATCGTAAAACAATCATTTTGGTCGTTTAAAGGTCCCTAGCCCTTGAACCACTTGACCAATAGAAGGGATTCTATGAAAAGGGCACATTTCCAGAGCAATACCTGTAAAATGAGCTAATAACCAGCTTTATTCACCACCTGGAAGAATTGGTAAATACAACAATGGCTTTAAACAGTACCAGTAACTATTAACCACCAGTAATTAGGCAAATATCAACGTTATTCCCGTCGTTTTTTCAACAAGAATACGGTAAGCTGTGTCACTTACTGTGAAATTTATGTTGTCAGGCGAACCAAAGTCTCCCGATCAAATAGGTTTCAGCCTTTTCTGTCGCATTGTTATTTATCCTCACATGGCTGAACAAAGCAAAACTATCTTAGCTGGAAAGACACAATGTGTCTAGTGGTCGAATGTCCATGTATATTTTATCTGGATAAGTGTTATCGTGTATCATCTTGGAGGTGACACACTAGCGTGTGTCTCGATTCAATATAATCTTTTATTACCTTAATTGATGTTTATGTCAGCATTGTTGCCAAAATTGACATGAAATTGCTTTTGTTTACTGGAAATAGGAAATAATCGGAGAATCAAATGTGATCTTATCTACCAAATTATTCATGGTGTAGTTGGGGTGAATATGATGTTTTTTGACCTGTCAGAGTTAAATCGGCCTAGAGGTAATTCAATGAAGCTTACGGTTCAAACATCACATTTAGATTGTAAATGTAGCTTTTTCGCATTGCGTGTGGTTAAGATTTGGAATTCTTTACCAGACGAAATTGTCCCCTTCGTGCACGATCCATACGTCTCGGAATCGCCTCGGCTCATTTAATCTAGAGATTTTTATGCGTCGGCCTTATCCTCCATGTTAAATATGTAATACGCTTAATACTGGGATTCCGCATGCCTGATTAATGCATTCATGAAAACAACTCTCTTGATAATTTAATGCTAAAGGTATTAAGTATCATAATTAATAGCCTCGGCATTGAAAGTCCCGTTCCTTCCTCTCCTTTATCATCTCTATATGAACTAAAGCACAGGGTTCGTACCATTTCGGCTGAATGGATTTCAAGGACTTTTAAGGACTTTTAAGTAGCAGGTGTCAAGTACACCGGACACCGGTCAGAAGTTCTGTTACCAACTTGTGTAAAATTTCGTTTCTCATTTCTCATTGAGCAACTAGTCAGGACACGATTATAGGTCTTATTTTGTATAGTTATTTTCGGTTGGGTTATGTTGAAAATTGTCTCCAATTTCAAGCTATATCCCAGATAACGACACAAGAATTCCCAAACAGTCGCGACAGAAGTTCTCCCTTAGCTCTGTCCCAGTCTCTCTTATGAAACTTTTCTTGTCCTAAGAGAGACCAGGAACAGAGCTGAGATACTACACAATTCGCGCACAAAAAAAAAAGAGGAGCGTTAAATCAGACTGTGGCAAGCTTGCCCACCAAACTATGCCTTCTCACAAAGCAGCAACAAATTCAGTACATACGTAATAACTACCTTATACTCCATGCCAAACACTTTGGCAATCTTGGCCGGACAAAACCTCCGTACAGTAATGCCGAATTAATGTTTGCTAACCTGAACAAAACTTCTTATTAAAATGATTACAACGTATATGTAATATTAACTTTTCACACTGCTATGTAACAGTTTCGTAGATTTCTGAATGAAACTGCCAACTGCTTTATGAATGCAGGTGTGAAGAAGTTAGGGGTTCAGCATCCAACTCATTTTAAGAAAATAAATTTGAAATGATACAAAACAAAAAATTGCCAGCAGAGGCTTTGCTCAATTGGTATGGAAATTAAAAAAAAAGACTTGTAAGGACTTAGTAATGCATTTTCAATTTTTCAAGGACTTGTAAGGCCTTACAAATGGTAAAATGATAAATAAGGACTTATAAGGTTTGTAAGCACTGGCACGAACCCTGAGGAGCAACTTGCCAAATATTCTAGGTTCACGAAAATAGCTTCTTCATTCCGAAGTTGTTTGTTTGTATCGACTCACACGAATGGACAAAACGACGCTAATCGGCGCTTAACTCTTG
The DNA here is from genome assembly GCA_023313725.1 of Lithobius niger. Lineage (NCBI taxonomy): Eukaryota > Metazoa > Arthropoda > Chilopoda > Lithobiomorpha > Lithobiidae > Lithobius > Lithobius niger. The sequence continues at coordinate 37,965 of JAHWFP010014165.1, forward strand.
GCGAAATGTTTTTAAAGTGGCTGTTTGTGGATCGATGTTTGTACGATAGAGTCGTATTGGCCGCAATGGGTGTTATAATAATATATTATTTACGGAACTATCATAATGGACGTTATAAATTTTAAAGGTGAATAATTTACTAACGAGCAGCATTAGTTAAAAGAAACGACCAATACATTGATTTTTGCTACAACACATCAGCCAAAGCCAGAAATGTGCAGACTGCTGAGGGCAAGCAGGTGAGTACAAAGCAGGAAATAAATAAAAATATGAGGTTTCTGAATGTGCACTTACGAGACATTTATCTCTAACTGTAAATTTTTTAAATAAATTATACTATTTTCAAACTACCATAAAGAGGATACATTTATATCTTTTTGCTGTTCAGTTCTCTTATAAACACGATATTGTTTTAACTCTTCATAATGAAATTGTTTTGGATGCAAATACAGCTTATACCAAGTAGTAGCGGAAAAAGCGAAAAGCAACCCTTTTTGAGCAACCCTCCAGAAAGCCGTTGCAATGGCCCCTTTAATCTACTCCTATTTGAGTATCTTTTGCTGATGTTTCTGTACAGTGGTGTTGCTGGTTGGTCATTTTCTCCACCTATGTGTACTTTTACGGATTTGTTTTTTTCTGGGAAGGGGGGGGGAGGATGATCGCGTAACTTTCTAGTGCATGGGTTGGTGAGCCGGGCCGTTCGTTGATTGTCATCGATACAAACGGGGGGGGGGGGGGGGGGCACTTCATTCTCTCACGATGTGTTTTTTTGCAAGAAACAACCAAAACTACGCACAATAAGGTAGAATTACTTTCATTTATGTATTTTACAAATTAACAGGCCTTTGTACACCAACTGAAGTTAAAATGGCACTAAAAAATGGCTTCATTAGTCTGTGATATTGACGAAAAAATTGACAGATTTCTTTACCAGAATTCTTATCTTTGACCTAGATCATGGTTGGAGTGAATAATCCAAGAAATACAGATTAATAATTTTGACCAGATCAAACATTTTAATTTAACTACAGATTGAGACTCTGTACTTTGTAATACAGTCAAAGCTCGTTTTAAAAAAAATGTAAGGATGGGGGGGGGGAGCCGTTTATTTCGTTATGAAGAATTTCGTTACAACGTTATAACGGAAAAATTATTTTAAAAATTAAAATTTTCGTTATAAGTGACTAAAAAATGAAAACGATAAAAACATTTATTTATTGTGGCCCTAAGTTAACCCTTTAAGGCTAAAGCAATTATATCAAAACAGTTACAAAAACGTCTTACTAACGACATATCATCGGCTCATTTCAAATCCCTGATAAAAAAAAATTCAATTGCGTTCAACGGATGTGAAATTCCAATTGAATTAGGTATTTTGGAACGTGTATTTTCGGCTAATCTAGACACACGCTAGTGTGTCGCACCAAGGTAAGCATCACAACAAACATCAGATCAATTCAATTGTCGAGGAGGTAAACCATTGCAGCGCGTCGCCGTAGCGTCAGTGTCTTATGTCCTGAAGCGTAGTTGGGCAGATTTCAGGTACTTGGGGAAAAAATAATAATGCGTTACAAAAGCTTAAATTGTGTTGAAATCGTGAGCAATGAGCCATCTCGCAAAAATTAACTCGTGAAGGAATGCCAGCTAAGTTGCTTTCAATGCAAAATCTGACCCTCAATAACGTTGTAAATGTGTACTAGGTACTAGCTATTAGCTAGCTACTCCGCTCATCCCCATGTTAATTTCCATAGGATGATTATTCATCGATACCGAGATAGCCTAACGGGAATGCTTCCAGTTATGAAATTGCTTCCAGTTATGAAAGGTACGAACTACGTACCTTTTATGGTTTGGAGCTTGGGGGCGTAACGGGAATGGCGTGGGAGGGCGCGTAAGTACGAAAATATTGTTATAACCATTGTTAAGTATTGTCGGCATCGTCTCTCATTGGACAGCTAAAGTTCGGATAATGAGAACGTGTATACTGACGTGCGTGCCTAGACACACACTAGTGTATCACGATAAATATAAACAACTATGCAAAGAAATTTTATTCACGTCCAATTCACGAAAAATAAACCAACTGTAATAACAAAGTCAAAAACTGGTAAAGACGCAACCAAGTTGAGAGTGGTTCGGCCATGCAAAGGAGTGATATTAACACACCAAAACTAACTGAATAAAACAAATTACAACAAAATTAAAACCAAACCAAAAACTTACAAAGAGGTGACTGAGTTGAGAATGGTTCGGCCTATTAGCAAATGATAGTAGCAAATTGTTGCAAACCAATTTCTTGTAGAAGTGGCACTTTATTATACATCTGCACGGTAGTGGAGTTGAGTCAATACACAATTTAAAAAAAAGGAGTGATATCATATCAAAAACCAAAACTGGTAAAAGGGGCCGCCAAGTTCCGAAGGGTTCGACCCTTCAAAGGAGTGATATCAACACACCAAAACATTCTCCAACTTAATCGCACCGAATAATATTTTGGACGTTAAATGAAAACTTGAACATTGCTACCGAAAGTAGCAAAGTTCTAGTTTTCATTTAACCTTCGAACTGTTAAGAGGTGCGATTAACTTGGCAAATGTTTTGGTGTGTTGATATCACTCCTTTGAAAGGCCGAACCATTCCGAAGTTGGCGACCCTTTTACCAGTTTTGGCTTTTGATATGATTATACTTATCCCAGTGGCAAATAATCACTTTGGATTGTTTGACACAAAAAACTATTCACTATGTACACTGCAATCGTTAATTAGTGTTGTGTAGAAGAAAATTGTAATTCTTTTACTGAAATGATAAGATGTTACTTCTGTAGGTGCAACTTTGGTCTGCCCAAAGATCTTATAGACAGAATGTGCCAATCTATTTTGGGCCATGCCGTGAAATCAGATATCAGATCTTTTGGATGAAATCCATTTTTGTTTCTTAACAGTTATGGACGGAAACACCAATTTAGATTTCTGGTCTATTTCATTTTTTTGTTGTTGTTGGCTTTCGATCCATGTTGAGGACAGCAGCCATCTTTTTTCAAAGGGGTTCGTATGATTAGCAATAATTAGCATGCCTTAATAGTACTGCAGTACCTCCTTGCAAACAAACGGATTTACTTCATGCTCAGTTTGGCATTGATGAATAATAACAAAGTTTAAAACAAAGTAAAACAATCAATTTGGTCGCTTAGAGGTAGCCCTCGAACCACTTGACCAATTAGAAGAGGCTCTACGAAAAGTGCTGATCTCCAGAGTAACTGTAAAATGAGATAATAACCAGATTTATTCACCGAATGGAAGAATTTATTTTCGTGAAATAAAAATGGTATTAACCTGTAGCCAGTAACTTGTAACCAGTAATTAGGCAAATATCAATGTGATTCACATCGTTTTTTTCAACAAGAATACGGTAAGCTGTGTCACGAACAGTGAAATTTATGTTGTCAGGCGAACAAAGTCTCCCGATCAAATAAGTTACAGCCTTTTTTGTCGCATTGTTATTTATCCTCACATGCCTGAAAAAAGCAAAACAACCTTAGCTGTACAGACACAACGTGTCTAGAGGCCGTACGCCATGCTCATATATATTTTATCTGGATAGGTGTTATCGTTTATCATCTTGGCGGTGACACACTAGCGTGTGTCTTAATTCAATATAATCTTTTAATACCTTAATTGATTTTTTTTGTTGGCATTGTTGCCAAAATTGACATGAAATTTTGCTACGACCACCTGGAAATAGCAAATAGGAAAGAGCTAGAGAATCAGATATGATCTTTTTCTAAACCAACCAAATTATTCATGGTTTAGTTGGGGTGGGTATGCCTCTTTTTGACCTGTCGGAGTTAAATCGGACTAGAGGTAATTCAATGAAGCTTACAGTTCAAACATCACAATTAGATTGTAAATGTAGCTTTTTCGCGTTGCGGTGTGGTTAAGATTTGGAACTCTTTACCAGACGAAATTGTCACGAGGCGCACGATTCATACGTCTCGAGTCGTGTCTGCTCGTATAATTTCGAGTTTTTTTTATGTGTCGGTCTTATCCTTCGTGTCAAATATGTAATCTTGCAGATGATTCCGCATTTCATAAGTTGGCTTCCGGCCCATACAAACTTTGGCTGCGTGTTAGTGACCCTCGGTCCTTTCTTGACCTGTTGCTATTGCAACCAAGTGTTTTATTTATTTATTTTTTTTATATTTTTTATTTGTTTATTCATTTATTTATTTTTAGGTGGCGACAATTACCATTTTTGGGGATGCTTGTCTTTTTTATTACTTATCATGCCCCTACTTTGTATTACATAACGATGTTTTTTAACCGTCTCACTTGTTCATCTGCCTTTTATTTTTTACCTGGATCGATCCTATAACTCCTGTGTCCACACGTTTGGCGATACCATCGGGAGCCTTAGAGTCCCTGGAAGGTCTAACCTTGGTGGTAAGGCATTCGTGTCCCTATACCTAAGGCCCTCACCTTCACTTGGTCTTCAATCTCTATCAATGTGATTGCCATTTGTTTGTCATTTAGAATGGCTGTTAGCGACCTTAGGTTCCTTGCCAGACGTGTTGCTGTCGTGACAAATTATTATTATTATTATTATATTAAATACGTTTGGTTCAGCAATGGTAAAGTGGACATGAGAGAAAACTAAACATGTCAGGTAACTATTGTTAGATCTGAACTTGATTTGGTTTAAAAACCTCACCATAATTCATCAATTATGTGTTTGAAAGTTTTGAACACTTGAAAGATTGTTTAAAAAATGACACAAAGGAAACAATTGGATTGAAAACATTAAACGTGAATAAAAGAAGTTTGTGGAAGAATTGGGAAAATTTGCTACTAACAATGAAACAGATATCTCGTGGGATTTCATTATCTTAACGGAAATCAACATAAAGAATGAAGAAATTGAGAATTACAAATTGTCATGCTATACAGTTGAGGCTATTACCAGGGAGCATACCAAAAGAGGTGGAGGCGTAATGGTGCTAATAAATTTTTAAAAAACTGATATTCATAACTTAAACATCGAAATGATTTTAAAGTAGACGAAAATGACTGCATAAAACTAAAATTTAATTTTCAGGAGGAACATTTTAAAGTCTGGGCCATTTACAAAAAAAAAAAAAATTAAATAAACCTAAATACATAAGTGAACTAAAGAAGCTAATTGAAAATGGGGACAAAACAACAAAAACATATATTTACTTAGGAGATATCAATATTGACATTTTAGTTGCAGAAAATTTATAAATTGATAAACATGAACAAAAGGCAGTTGATAAATATGAAAATATTTTGGCAAAAAACGGTTTTGAAAAACTAAGTGATGCCCCAACCAGAGTCGAAATGGTAAAAAAAAAAAGAACAAAATTGAAAGAGTAAAAAAAAAAAGTTGAATTGATCATATTTAGATAAAATCTAATTCATGGTTATCAAAAGGAGCAGTAATTGACGAAAACTATCAGACCACTACTTTACAGCATGCTGGATATGGAATGATAATCAATCTAAACAAGATAGAAAAAAAAAACAAAATGAAGAAGACTGATAACAGAATTGAGTACATTCATAAAATGATAATTAGTGAATTAAAGAAAATTAATTGGAATGATCTTAATCAAGAAGAGGATGTGGATGTAATGTATAATGAAATAAATTATAGAATACATTTAATTTATGAAAAAAAAATAAGATTAAAGATTAAAGCAGAAATAATACGAATTTAATAACAGAACGGAATGGATTTTAAATTACACAGTGAAACTTATTGATAAAAAAAAAATAATTTATGGAAAAAAATTAAAAATCTGCAATCTCCACCGGAGGAGCTATATAAACAATATACTGCTTTAAAGAAAGAGGTTCAAAAGAAAATTAGAAACGATAAGCAATGTTTTTACAAAAAAATAATTGAAGAAGATAAAAATAAAAAATAAATATGTGAGATGTAATAAATGAATTGACGGGGAAAAATATAAAAAGTGAAAACATTTACAAAAGTTTAACTAATGCATTTCCAAAACAGTCAACACAGGAGACATGTGAATTAATTAAAAGTAAGTTAGAAAAAGTTATACCTGAACTTAGAAAGAAATACAAAAACAAAATGGCGAAAATTATTGAAGGAAATTTTTTTTTAATTATAAAACTAGAATACAAAAACCAGCATATGAAAAAACTATGTACATTGACGAACCAACAAATGAGGAAATTGAAAGTATTATAATGGAAATTAAGAATTCTAAGTCATCTGGAATTGATGAAATTATGACACATCATATCAAACAAAGCAAAATAAACAGCTCAAAGGTAATTTGTTTGTGGATAAAAAAAATCATTAATGAAGACAAATGGCCAACTTTATTAAAAATACAAGTATTGAGGCTACTGCATAAAATGGTTCGAAAATAGAAACAAAAAATTATAGACCCATCGCTTTATTATCCATATTCAATAAAATAATAGAAAAATTGTACTCAAACAAAATTAAATCCTTCCTAAACAAATTTAAGCTTTTATCAGAAGTACAATATGGTTATACAAAAAAATAAAAGCACAATCAATTTACTTGTCGAAATTAACGAAATTATAACTACAGCTTTAAACAATGGACAATATACAGGGGCTATTTAAATTGACTTGCAAAAAGCTTTTGATTGTTTTGACAACGATGTTTTGTTGAGGAAATGTGAAAAAATTGGTTTGAGAGGAAAGATACTTAGCATTATTAAAAGGTACTTAACAAACAGGAAAGCAACCGTAAAAATTCAAGAGGAATACTGCAATTACACAGACATCCAATCAGTTTTAGGCCCTTTACTATTTCTGATCTTTGTGAATGACATTGAGGACTCAATTGAAAAAAAACTTATTTATTTCTCTTTGCAGTCGACATGATAGTAATTTCAATACATGAACTTAAGGAAGAGATGATTAAGAACTTGCAATTTGACTTTGATATGTTGAATTGTTTGTTACTTGACAATGAGATGTACATTAGCACAGAAAAAACTCTATATATGTACCAAAAATTAATAAACCAGATAAAATTCATATTCTGGTGCATGAAGAGAATTGTTCATACTTACTTCACAATAATAATATAGACAACTGTATCAACACTGTATAAAAAGTCATATTAAAATTATTATGCCAAAACTGAGAATGGCCATTGCAAAATTTTTTCAATTTAGATATATTTTGAATGAAAAAAATGGGTTTCTATGTACCATGGATTGAAAGCCGCATTAGGTACGCAATAGAAATATACGGTTTTATATCAGAATATATAATCAAAAGACTTCAATCCTTACAAAACAAAAGTGTAAATAATGGTAAATATAACACAGGTGAATGTTATAAAAAAACGGGAATTCTAACTATATTGAAATTAAAAGACCATATAGTAATTTCAAAACACTATTTCTCGAATATACATAAGAAAGCAAAAGCAACTAATCGGAATAGGTTGAGAAAACAACAAATGAAATTTGATTTACCACGATGGAGCAACAAGTATGGAGTTAGAAATAAAAAATATTATATACCCTTCACATTTAACAATCTTCCTGACACGTTTTTATTACATAACAGTATTAAAGGGTTAAAACCCACATTGAAAGAATTTCTGTGCAAATATTTTTAAATGGCTTATGTTAATCAATAAAGTACAGTTTTTAATAACATTCACATTTGTTGCAATAATTGGTGTTATTTTAAATTTTGTTCTACAAGGTGTACTGTTGTAATGTTGATATACGTGTTTTATGTATGTGTTGCTCTCACACAAGCCCGTAAGACTTCGTGAATGTATAGCAATAAATTTATTATTTATTATTATATAGGGTGAGGCAAACGTCTGTCACATGCAAATAACTGCCGATATAATGGTCCCGAGTTAATTCTGAAGACATATTTGTAATGTATGTCAGACATGGGGAAGCCAATAAAGATATTTTCAATGACCTTGAAAATTCATTCAAGGTCATCTGCATTCTATCTTCCAAACGGCGCACGATACAGTAAAAAAGTGAATTACAAAGTTGTACGCGAGCATCAAACATGACAACCTGAGAAAACAGATTGAAAATCGGAGAAGAAATGCAATAGTTATGAGGAAAACAATATAGCAACAAAGTTTTCCCTGAACGTTTTAACTGCCACGCAGTGAAGCATAGGGGCTGCCTCTACAAGCGAGAGCATGCGAGCCATGTCTTTCCTGCACCAAAGAGTGCAGTTAAATTTCAGATTGCATTCAACGAACACGATTATGGATTAGGCCTAACACAACACAGAAAGTCACGTTCGATATGTGATTACTTTCTGAATTTACATTTGTTTTTTTTTTGGCCGAAACCTAATGCTCTTTTGAGTGATTTCCAGGCCGGTCGCAACAATCACCACAGCAATGAAAAAAACGTTTTGCCGTTACGAATGCCCTCACTCAAACCCAGAGGTGGGAAAACCTTGGACTTTCGAATTCCCGCACTTTTTAACAGCTTATTAAATCATTATCACATTACAGATTCCTTCCATTAAAGGGTAAATTATAAGCTTATGGTTAACAGGAAACAATTGACAAGATGAATTAGCGTCACTTGATCACTGGCAAAGATTGATTTATATATCCGCCACCTAGGACAACAAGGTTCAAAACAAAGTACTTTCATCAGCTTTTTTTTCAGGAAATACGTTTCAAGAAAAATGCAGGATGGGCCTACGATCAGAATGCGCCGAAAATAAGGTGGTCGGATGGAAAAATAGGTTTAAAGGTGTGGGCATTCGTATGCCTTTTTGGTGTTGGGGGGGGGGGGGATATTTTTATTTTGTAGTAAAATAAATTTTACCATTATAATAAAACGTACATGTTACCTACTGGAAGACATGACATAAATATAACTGGGGGGGGGGGGGCGTCTGCGAGGGACGGGAATGAAAGTGCCCCAAAGAACGACGAGAAAATCTTTGAAAAATTCTATTTATTCGCTGTTTACTTCAAATATACATTTTTTTCAGTATGGTAACATACACTTCACAACACAAGAAAAATAACCATCCCTTAACAATACATTAGTCGTACGTTTTCTAGTAGCAGGGGCGAAAAGTGGGATGTAATTTTCGACCACCCCCTCTTCCCCAGAAAAAAAAAGTTTTTCTGTCTTCGGAAATGAAGTATGGGCATTTGTAACAACAATGCGTTTTGGCGATTATGGCAACCGGGCTGGATGTCACTCAAAGGGGCATAAGCGCCGGAGAAAAATACTAAATGTAAAACCAGAAAATAATCACATACCGAACGTGGCTTTCTGTGTTGTGAATGATGGCGCAATTTAGACCTAATCCGTATCATACGTTGTTTTCTTTAATTGCATACTGAACTGCACTCGTTCACTTGCGTTGATTGACGCAGGAAAGACTCGAATCACATAGTGCATTCGCTTGTAGAGGCAGCCCCTAAGCTTTACTGCATGGCAGTTAAAACATTCAGGGAAGACTTTGTTGCTATTTTGTTTTCCTCATAACTATTGAAATTATGCTCCGATTTTCAATCTGCTTTCGCAGTTTGTCATGTTTGATGCTCGGGTACAACTTTGTAATTCACTTTTTTGCCGTATCTTGCGCCGTTTGGAAGATAGAATGCAGATGACCTTGAATGCTTTTTTTCAAGGTAATTGAAAATATCTTCATTGGCTTCCCCATATCTGACTTGCATTACAAATGTGTGTTCAATATTAACATAGGACCATTATATCGACAGTTATTTGCGTGTGACCAGACTTTTGCCTCACCCTGTATATTGTTATACTTATCTGTTACTGTTTTTCAGGACACGAAGAGAAATTTCTTGCTACACCAAATAAGCCATTTTTTATCGACAAAAATTAAATCCTGCAAACAACCCTTTCTTTACCACAGTAAATATTTTAAGTTTTAATTTCTCTTCCTACCATCAGCTGGAACGATGAAATGATCCTTTCAGGTTACTGAAAGCCTTAATGCTGGAAGATTTTATTGAAGTCGTGAAGGCTCATAAGGTTGCCTCGATCAATAATCTTCTACTGTTAATAACTAAAAGACTTGATGTGCCTGGCAAATGTCTGTTAATTTCCCTGAATAAAGCCTTGTTATTGTAATTTCACAGTAAAAATAGTGGCTTTTTCACGTATGTGAAGCATCAACAGCCATTAATCCCGTGAACTATTTTATTAAAGTACGAGTTTAAATCCGCATATACTATAATTAATTTAATTTTTAATAAATTGAATAATGGGATAAAAAGTTTCGAGGATACAGACGGGTGACAGACATACAGACACAAGTACGTGAAAGAAGTAAAGCTCTTTTACTGTGTATCCCACTGAGCATCAGTAAAAATAGTTTGTGTGTAATCCTATTTGGGTGCAGTGTCTCCTGATTTACAGTTAAAAATTGAAACAATATTTACTTTCTTGAATTCTTGGTACGAGTTAGGCAGATTGTGTTAGTCTGGGTTTGGTGTGCAGCTATACATATCCATAAGAATCTGAAACTCAATTAATTTGTGGCTGTAAAAGAGATATCAAAGTCCATTTGTCCCCGGAAGACAAAAACCACAACGCATATAAGGCAGAAATTTAATTTTCGGAAATTGATTGCAAATGCATGATTTCCTTGGTCACAATAATACAGAAAAATGAATAAAAATACAAGGATAGAAATGGGCTTATGCTGTGTGGGCCGCCATCATGGCAAATTAAATTTTTTTTCTTCCGTGTTCAACTGGACTTTGATATCCATAAGAGTAAGCGCCAGAACAGTTTTGTTTTCTAAATGTACCAAAAGAAAAAGCGTATGCTTGGTTTGGATATTTTAGGGTTTCAATCATTGTTAATCACTGTGTTGATTTGGCAATGTTGTTCCAAGGCAATCTCGACAAACAAAGTAAACTGGACGCTATTTGGTAAAACAACTAAGTTCACGAGGATACCTCACCATCAAGACAAAATGCAATAAGTTGGTTAAATTAAATTTTTATTTAATCACAATACTACCATTCTTTTGCAGACCACCAACATTTATTATTGAACAACTGAAATCTAATCATGCTTATCAGAATATCTCCGCATAACATTTTAACTGTCTATTCGGCAAAAATCGCAACAAACGAATCAGTCGGTTGTGAACTATGTCGACCTGTCGTTTTGTTGGGGAAAGTGCTCGGTCTTATTTCGTGGGACATCAGCAGTGTTTCACAGAAAGACAGTTGGAAACTCACAGCGAGTTTTCTTTATAGATTATTGACCAGAGTACTCATCATTTGTATTTGCATATTTCAAATTTACCTCGTTTTCTCAAGGCCAAGCCATCGCAGTCACGTGCGAATGTTGGTTTATATTGCAGCGTACGTGATACCCATGAGCTTTATAATGATGGTGACATTTTTTTTCATCTTTGAAGAGAAGCGTTTTCTGGATTTGTTTCAGTGTTTAAACGATGCCGAAAAACTACTAAAAGGAAAAATAAAAAAAAGAAATTTCTTACTGAAGACCACTGCACTTCACTTCGTCCTCTGTATCGTACATCTAGCGGGTCATACACAATCTGCAATGACAATGCCGAATCCGCTACTGGATTTATGTTACGTTTGCATAGAAATTAGCCATGACGTCTTTATCTGCGTCTTTTTCGTGGTTACTGCTACATTATGTGCTGAATGCTTGTCAACTCTTACTTTGGAATTAAAAGAAGCCCTTGCTAATGACACAACAGTTTTGAGTGAATACCTTCACCATGTTCACGACCAATACAATGAAGTATACAAGTTGGTAGAGGCTGTTCAAGATGCTTTCTCACTATTGATTACTGGAATGCTGCCTCGTCTAGCCATTGAATTATGTATACATTCCTATGGGGCGGTGCATAGAAATAGCTTTGAATTCAAGACAGCAGTCCACTTTTACATTACTGTCGTATTTATGTACCGTTTATTTGCCATATCTTCTGGGGCAGACAATATTACAACAAAGGTAAGATATCGCATAATGCACTTCTCTTTCAATAACTATTTTATCGCATATGAATAACTTTAATTGCTGTGGATTCGATTTTCAGTGGGAGGGGGGCAGGAATCGGGAAAAAGCTTCACCAGTGGGAAGAAGCATTCGGCGTGAATTTGAAACATTTCCCCTAGCTCAAAAATGAAGCTTTCATGCAAATTCATTTCTAATTAGTAACTCCTGAAGTGGGTGCCTCCCCAGGCTTAAACAGTCCACGGGGACTCACAAAAAACATGAGTAGTAGTTTTTGTTTGTTTGTTAAGCAATACTTGTATTTTGTGCTGAGTCCTGTGAACCTTGCTATTGGACTTATGAAACAAATTTTGAAGTTATACCTTCTTTTCCCATCCCCATATCTTTTAAACTAAAATCTATTTTCAGTTATACCTAATTTTGAACGCCCTGTAAAATAAACGAATTAATCACTTTTTTATGACGTAATTAAGTGTGACAATACTTGTGAGATAGCCCATTTAAATAGTATAATTTATCATTTAGGTATTAAGGGAGATGAAAACTTTGACACCTCCTTTTTATTGCTAAAATTTAATATTAGACAAAAAAACGCAAACAATGCGCCAGCTGAGCACCAGCAATGATTGTTATATCATAAAAAGAGACCTGTGCAAGTTTCAATTTCTTAACATAAAGTGTAACTCATTAAGTGTACTTTTACACCATTGTTTATGGTGGTACAGAATCATTTTAAATCTATGTAGTTTCGAAAAACTAGAGGCGAATGAAACCAAAATTAGTGCTTCAAAAAGATGGTATTTCTAATATTTACTGGGTTTTTTTTTTCAAAAGTGGAACCTTTGACGTTGATATGGTGCACAAGCTTTTCGTACAATTATAAACCTTGCAGATTTTGTTTTTAAGTAATGTAGTGTCTACGAGACAAAAAAAAAATAATCTCGTTATGTCGAAAAAAAAAATACCATGCGATCGAAAAAAATGCCCGTTATATCGGGAAAATATCCCATGACGTAGAAATACTTTTTCCCGTCAGATAGAAAATTTTCACCTGGATGGGTAATGTAGAGGTTAAGGCGTTAAATATATTTTTTTACATATATTATAGTAATTAGAATTTGTTTTACCATATTTGCTGCACTACATAAGAATTTTAAAAGAACCACGATTACCATGAGTACCATGACGTACTATACAGTTTTTAAATATAAACATTTTTTTTAATGAAATGTAATTTCTTAATTCTTTAAATCTGATGGCACGGGGAGCGAGAAAACAGTGATAGCGTAGACGTGCTGGACTTGTGTTAGTAGAGTGTTTTTCACAAACTTCAGGGAAACTGTGATGCAGGTGAAAAAATAATGAAGACATTTTCGTTTTTTGGAGTGTTGCAATACTGCTGGCTGAGCCGCTGAAGACAGCAAGTTGTAAAATGTGCGAATGTGTGAAGATGCAAAGTGAAGAGAGAAAACAGTTAATTTGGTTTTAATTTTATAAAAACTGAAATATGATGTTTATTAGACTTATCCGGACCAGGAGTACATGTAGCAGGCGAAACTATTTGAAACTTCGTGAAGCTCTGCACTTAGAGTATTTGCGCTGGCAAAGTTTCTTGTGTATTCAGTCCTTCAGGAGTAGTACGTATGGCGAGGGGGAGGTCTTCACTCGCTTAAACAAAACTTGGGAGTTGAGATGTTACAGACTGAACTGTTACAAGACGATGTGAGGCGGAAATATTGCAGGAATCAAACAATGGAAGAAATTCAACCTTGCCAATGATTGATATTTGGTAGAAATGAATCACTGCAAGCACAATGAGCCAATATCCCTGCATAAGCCCTGAGCTGTGAGTAATACAACCTTGAGCTTGACAATGATTTGCATTGCAACCCACTCATTGTTAGTGGACATTAATTAGCACTAACATTGCAATAACACAGCAACCCTGCATGACAGGTTTTTTAATCCACCACCAGGATTTATGTTGTTATTGGATGGCAGAAATACTGCTATCTTTAGCATGGTCGTTAATTGGTGTCTGGGGTTCAAACTGAACGTTTAGTTACTGTTAGTCGCCATAGTCTGCTTTTAGTACGACCCTGGGATCAGATTCGCCGCTAAAACGATTTACCAATGCCTGACTGCAAGATTTGCCTGTAAAGACCCGTAGATTTGCAGTATCAACAAACTAGGAATTTGCTTCCAAAATTCAAAACCTTACACTGTGGTTAATCAAGTGTTCTACTGTTACATCACCACAAAATAATACCAATTAGTTTTTGTTTGCTCTGTGTGGTAAACGACCTGCACAGGGAAGACAATTCCTGACAACCATATGATAGCTACATTAATGCTGATGGAGATTAAGAACATCGAAAAAGTAAGGATTCCAATGGAGAACAGTGGTTTGATACAAGCGATTTAATGAACAGTTTTGGTAGACAGAAGGTCCGAGGAGGTGTGGAATCGTCCCAGGGCAATTTAAAAACAGTCGTTAAAAACAGACACAATAAAAAGATAATGTTTTACTGCATCTAATGTTTTTACATAACTGCAACTCCGAAAACAACTGCATGGGTGGGTGAATATGGCTCATTTCAGCACCTGAAATAGTTCCTAAAATTATAAATCATATTTAAGCTACAAGTAGGACTAAATGTTTATAGGCTACATTATACAGATTTGTAATGCTTCCCAAATTTGAGTCGCAGATCATTAGTTTGTTGATGAAGTTTTGTTCAAATTTTAATAGGCTAGAGCTGCTTCAGAAAGCCTGAATAATATTCATCCGAAGAACATGTCGACCGTGGAGGGATTTCAGGTACATATACTTTCGACGTTTAACATTTTTATGTATTTCTCCTGCTTATCAATTTTAAATTCAGGGAAGTTTGGAACTATATAAACAAGTTAGGGAGGGAATTGCCAATTCAAATATTCGAAACTAGAGGGCACCAGGAGTTTTACTTCTAATTTTTTAATCACTCTATCCCATAGGGATAAAATATTTTTCATACTTGACCCCGTTCATCCTTCCTAGCCCTAAAGGTCGGTCAGTAAATTTTTTCTATTGCAAATTATAGGCCTAGTTGCTCAAATACAAGCTCACTGGCAAGTGGTGCAAGCTGGTGGAGGGCCAACATACTACTTCTGTATTCCCCATCATGCGAGGAAAAAGTCGTTCAGATAGAAATCTATCCCCTATTCAACTCACAATATTATACAAATTCTAAAAAAAAGGGAGTAAATAAACAAAATCATTGTTAGACCGTGAGTTTTAAAAGAAAATAACTTCGGATAACTTTGTCGTTTTAATGTGCTTTTCTATATCATCATATAAAATGTGCTGGATAGCCCAACGATAACATAAAGGCAAAAGGGGTATAGTTGCGTATTACACTTGTATGTTACAACACTACATACACCTTCTTAAAACTGTTAAATTGAAAAAAAAAAGCCTCCCCAATTAAAAGAACAAATTAATAAGCTTCATATGTCTTTCAGCAATATTTAGAGAATATTCCCACAAGATTTCAGTTTTTGGCTTGTAATATTTTTTTTGGATTTCATTTTAGTTGCCATCTATTGCCAGAAAAATAAATGTTGTTCACCTTTTGTTCAATCTTGGCAAATGTTCCCACGGTATGATGACCTCTTCGGTCACTGTAATACGATGGGCCAAGCCTGCGACAGCTCCATGAAAATTATTGACCATTGAGTTGCTAAAAGTAGGGCTCTAAATCTGGTGGTAAATCGTTCGTGCAACGCGTCACTTACCTCACAGAATTACCAAGCTTGTCCGAAAAAAGTTGAACATGTGAAAAAATAAATAAAAAAGTGACCCAACAAATGAGACTCTAGCAAATTATAACGTGTGCCAAAGTACTTGGTTAAAAAATGACGCTTATTACACGAATCGGAGATAATTGCAGAGCATAACATCATTGCTCTATTTCGGTTATATTGCCAAAAAAAATTATACATCCCGAACACTACTTCCATTGAGATAAGGTGTTAACTCCATTGTTGATATTGTACAAAAGGTTGAGATTTTCAATCATATATTTGTTTCGAATAGGAATAAAGATGATGGAGAAAATGGCCCCAACCATTCCTTGAAAATCTACAAACTGTTGACTGCAATTCGGTTCTGTATCGAAGTCCTTATCTGATCTAAAACATAGTCACGTAGTATGTCCGGATGAATGTTTTGCTTTCTTTTATAAACAAATTAGCGATGAAATCTACTACTCTTTTGCCAGAATACTCACCAGGTGGCTCCATGAAGGTATGCTCCCAAAAATATGGCACACGGCAATTGTAATCCCGATCTATGAAAAGGTGGACTCAGCTTGTGCAGAATACTGTCGTCTTATTTTTTCGCAGTTTTGGTATCAGTTTGGTGGCAAACTCGGGCTGTGGAACACTGATTTCATTTCAAATAGATTTCAAGTTATTCTGGTCACACTCTTTTTCTGCCTCATCTTTGGCTGATGGCAGTGTACCCAAGGGTCGGCTTCAATGATTTAAACTGTAACCGGCACCCAGTATAACTTTGCCGGTGATTTAAAATTATGCCAAAAATCGGGCTAACACCCGAATATCTCCAAAAGTATTTGAGATAGGAATTTCATCTTCGAACACACAGTGAACCAAAGCTTCCTTCTGACGAATTTTGAATCAAATCCTAACAAAATTTCGAACTTAATCTGTCCAAAACAGAAAAAAAAACATGCACACAGACCAGCAGACAGAGAGACACCCAAAATCCAAATTCAGTCGAGTTTTGTCCGGCTATGTGTAATGCTCAATGCCAGGTGTGATATCGTTTCACGTATGTACATTCATAACTCATTTTCCATTAACTATAACATTTGTCAATTCGGATTTAGTTAATGTGTGTTTTCCCTATTACAGATTGCAATATTGTCAAATAAGTTGTGTTTTCCCTATTACAGATTGTAATTTTGTCAAATAAGTTAATTCAAAATCCATTAGAAATAACTGCTGCTGGAAACTTGTTTCGGGTCAATATGGGAACATTTACTACCGTAAGTATTTAATAGTCAAATATCCGAAACTAAAGTTTTTAATAGAAACATCGTTTGAGATCATATTTTGTGTGTTGCAGATCGTGGGAACAATTATTACTTATCTCATCGTTTTGCTGCAATTTAATTCACCAGTGCCTTGCCCTGTCTGCAGTGAAGTAAACATTACTGTCACTGAGACAAACGGTGATCGGTGAGGTTCTACTTCTACCAAAGCCATTATTTTTAAATCATTATTTTTTACGTAAGTGAATTCGCACAAATTTACGTAAACAATTAAATGTAATTATTTTAAGATCTTCATTCATTCGTGCACCTTTCTTTCCGATCATTGAAGAGATCATAGATTTAGATTTAGAAGGTGTTGGCAGGAACAAAGATGAAACATGATGAAGGCCAGGAACACACACGAAAATTCAGAAAACAATACGTGTAGGAGTCTGGTAAAAACACACCCTAACGAACCTTCCACTGTGAGATGGAAGTGAAAGAGATGTGATAGTTTGGCAAGTTGTTCAATGGCAGAACACGCTTAGGAAAGAGGAACTTCCTTCCAATGAAGTGAAATTTTGGTTAGGTGAGCTTCAGAAAATAGCCGTAATAAAGGTTTAGTGAATGTTAGCTTATTTGTGTATGATTTCCCGTGTGCTATTGTGTTTCCTAATTTTACTCCTGTGTAATTAAACCATGCGCAATGGCTGTTTTTGTGACGTCACCATGAGTTAGCCAATGACGGACGAGAACAACGGCTGTTTGGCCGTCTGATTGGACTAGCCCAGTCACGTGATATGCAGGTGACAGCAAACAGCCATGGCGCGTGGTATAGTGGCGTGCACTGATCGCCGACATGGCTGGAGCCAAGTTTTGTGACAATCTATAAGAAGGTGGGCCAAATGGCGTTCAAAAACGATTATTGCTTTGTTACTTTTAAGATATTTGATTGGAGTTGATTGGAATTACTGGTTAATTCATTGCGCCAAAAAAGAAAAAGGAAAATATCGTAATCTTTAAGGATTAAAGTACTATTTTTCTCATCTACATTAAAAGATCGGATAAGGCAAGAGGAAGAATCGGCATAAAAAGACAACTTATCTATGACCTCAGATATATGTGTGCCCTTCAATTCCTCTCGAAACAGTTGTGTAAAAATTTGGAAAATGGCATCGATAAACGAAATTTCTCCGAATTTCTGCTAGGTCGACTGAGAAACTACGTGGGCAGTGCGTTCTTGGAAATAAAAGCGTTTGAACCATGAATAAACAATGATTGCAGTGTTGTAGCAGGTGTGAGCATTGTTGTAAAGTTTCGCGTCACGAGTCGAGTGTACTGTTGGAAGCCTAAGAATGCTGTGGTGTTTCTGACAATCGTGGCACGAGGCTCCATTCGAAACTTGTATGGCGTAAAGTAAAGCGTTCCTATTGTTACTGTAGTTTTTATATTGTCATCCAGCATGGATCACTCGCCGGAATGGATCCTTTTTGCACGGCAGCATGAATAAGGTCAAGAATACTCATTCTTTGCAAGGTAGCAAAGAAAACGGATGACCGTTCGCTATGGTGAAAGATATTGCCAATTTCATAATAACAATCAGTAACGAACGAAGTACTACACGTAGCATTATTTTATTATCAGTTTTGAACTTTGAATAGCTCACCAGCTAAGGCGTCAGACTGCTAATCTGAAGGACGAGTCCCGCCAATACTATCAAAATGGACGTTTAGTTTAAGGCAGGTAGGAGGTATAACTAACAACTTTTAGGCTGGTATAAATTAGAGAAAACAATGTACTTCACCTTCGTAGGCTAACTAGTCTGTGGTTAATGAAATAGGAAATTTATACTTTCGTAAATGCTTATTTTTATTTTGCTTAAAGAAGAAGCAAAAAAGAGAATAAGAATTTGGCGTACAGGGTTACCAATATATGTGTGGCCGTTTGAGATTAAATTTACAGTGAATGCGTTCTAAAGACGAATTTGGGGAATACATTTTGTTACAGAGAGCCCCAAATTAAATGCACTTCCGGTTGGAAGTGAATAGATAAGCAAAGAGAAACACCGCAGCAGACTAAAGTTATATTAAACACATGCAGGACACAACTACGTTGAATACAAATACAGAGAAAGAGTGCACAGACTCAAGTTTCAGTGACTCGGTCACGTCAGAGTTTATCGTCTTCTTCCTTATAAATAGTAAGGACTTGAGTTTGATACTATTGGTAATTCATTTAATGAATCTGTCTTTGCACATGGATAGCTCTACGTAGCCTTTTCTAGTTCTACAGACCCAAACAAAGTTAAAGTATACTATTTGTCAGAAACACTAACTCAAGGCACTCGTATGCAAAATTTTACATAGGTTTTCACTGCAAATAACATCTACCAAGAGATAATATTTGTACAAACACCACCTAAACATAACACGAGCTTCATACTAAATAAATAACCAAGTTTCCATTCAGGTGAAAAACAAAATAAGAGTGAAATAAGCAACATAGTATTCGTTTATACATATTGCATTCACAGGAGCAAAGTACGCCACGCTCTGTGAGGCGAAGGAAGAGTTCAGTTCCGTTTAACAAAACATGACGTCTGGCTTGAGGGTGCTGTTAAAAATGTGACGTCTCACTGTTATAGTTTTAACGCTCCTTTATTATTTGTGTCAGAAAAATATGTAACACTTTAACTGTTCGTAAATGCTGTTGTTAGTTGTCAGGAAAGTAAGGAAATGTAAAACTTTGCTTCAGGTTGAACCATTTAATTCGTGGAGTAAAATGGAATGCAAAATAAGATAGACTGGTACCTTCTTTATATTTTACGACAAACAACCAACTTTACTAAGCTATGGGAGCAGAAATAGGCGTTATAAGTAAAGTAAATAAAAATAGTTTGGGAGACCTCTCGCACCTAGCGTTTCTTCTTAAACGTAAACAGCAAGACGTAAATTGAAAATTCGTAAAATAAGAGAAACCTATTTCTACAACTATTTCGCCAAGGGAAATGGCGTGGGGGAGATCCAGAGAGCCATGTGAGCAGCCAGTGGAAGAGTTTTAACCCAAAGAACGTACAGATCTATACGTAAAATTCTTAAAATAAGCGAAACGTGTAAGTTGGGGTACTAACAAAAATATTGTAAGCGACATTTGGTTCCTCGTGTTCAGCTCTGGAATTAGTAATACTTTGCAGATTATACAGCATATTTCTCGAATAAAATAAGTACTCAACAAGGATAGCGTTGTAAAATTAGTAGCAACACTCAGTCATCTAACGTGTAAAGCAGAAAGATGATCTGATGGATACGCGATGGACATAAGAAACCTCAGTGCTGATGACAGTATTGTTCTCAGAGGCAAATTATGAGGACCACTAACCCATGTTATCAATGTTGGTGAAATCGTAGCAAATGTGGCCAATGGGATAAACGAAGAGAAATGAAGAAGTAGAAATAAGTTTTTCGTTTGTTTATGAATTGAAGCCACCCAAAAGAGGCTTGCTACGCTATCATTTGCTTGATCGTTTTTCGTGTGGAATATTTGTCAGCAATCCAAGAGTTGCAACACGATTAACGTCCTCGAGTGTAGCGAGATCTTACTGAAAGGTGTGGGGTTTTTTTTGTGTGGGGTGGGGTACATGGTATATCAGTCAGTTAGTATGTGAAGAGCACCATGTAAGCTCCTTAAGTAAATCGTCGTCCAGAGAACGAGCGAAGCGAGAGATGTGACTAATCCTTTACAAAACTGACAAAATAATTTTTAGAACTGTTGACAGAGGGAGTCTTAGCAACTTGTTCTGTTAATGAATTTTAGTCTTGATAATATACAGGGTGGTCCAAAAGTCCGGTGCACCCAACCCTGAAGAATTGGAATTAGGTACCTGACTCATAGGACTTTGTTTTGTCCCTAAGATGGGGGCCACCCACTAAGCTTGCATTGTAGCGCCCTGACCCTCTCAACCCTTAGATATAAAATAAGCCTATAACTTTTTTCCGCCCCTCTCAACCCTGAGATATAAAATAGGCCTATAACTTTTTTCCGCCCCTCTCAACCCTGAGATATAAAATAGGCCTATAACTTTTTTCCGCCCTCTCAACCCTGAGATATAAAATAGGCCTATAACTTTTTTCCTGGGAGAAATAGACGTTTGGTTCCAATTAGGGAAATATGCGCATACCCCAGACAACGTGATAGCCGAAAACTGTATGCTAATTGGATAAACGGGATGCGTTTTATTACATCTTCAATGTAGCCCCTAGACACATGAGGCTTCTCTGCACGGTGCAGGAATTGTGCGGTGCACCCATCAAAGGTCCTACAGCACTGAGAACACACACCCGACAAATAAAACCATGGTTTGTCCCGAAGATGGCGGCCACTGCACGAACTTGCAGTGGTGCGCCAGCCCTCCCCCCCGAACCCCCATGTACAAAATTTACTATGTTCCTTAAACTAAACAGGAAAAAAACACCCCTGGGTTGGAAACGTTCAAGCAATACGTCTCAAGTAAGTAATACGTCTTAAGAAATATGCTATTTCACTCCCCCCCCGTACACCCTCTTTAGCAATCGTCATCAATTGACTAACAGGAATAGGTGATAGCACCCGCGCTCTTTAATTTATGGGAGATATCAAGAATCAACTGATCAACCCAAGGGTATTAGTTATGTTTATTGTAGGGAACAAAAAAAAACGTGGTAACTAGGGGGTATAGAAGCGGCCAGAGTGCCCCAATATAAGGTCATACATGTCCCCTCCCCCCATCTTAGAGACAAACATTCGTCCTAAGTGTCAGGTGTGTATAATTTCAGTGCTGTAGAACCTTTGGCGAGTGCACCCGCACCGGACAATTTCCCACACCGTGCTGGTAAGCCCTCATGAGGGGGTAGGAGCTACATTGAAGATGTCATAAAATACACATCTATTATTACATCTTCAGTTTATCTCATTAGCTTGCCGTTTTGGGCGATCAGGTTGGCGGGGTCATGTACCTAATTCCCAATTGGAAGCAAACGTCTATTTCTGACAGGAACAAAAATAAGTTTTATAACTGGGGGTTTAGAAGGGCAGGGTGCCCCAATGTAAACTCATGCATTGGCCCCAATTTAGGAACAAACTTTGGTTCTGTTTGTCTGGTATACAATCTCAGTGCTGTAAAACATTTGATGGGTACACCGGACAACTTTCTTCACCGTGCAGGGAAGCACTCATGTGGGTGGGCGTGGGGGCCACATTGAAGATGTAATAAAACACATCCCGTTTATCCAATTAGCATACAGTTTTCGGCTATCACGTTGTCTGGGCCATGCGCATGTTTCCCCAATTGGAACCAAACGACTATTTGCACCCGGACCACTGCACAGTGACTGAGGTTGGCGTTAATGACCAAGCTGTCGACGCGCCATTAAGCCTCATTCCCCCCCCCCCCCAAACGACTATTTCTTACAGGAAAAAAGTTAAATTTTCAATCTGGTGGTTGAGGGGGCAGGGCACCCCAATGCAAGCTTAGTGGGTGGGGAGGGGGCGTCATCTTAGGAACAAAACAAAGTCCTATGAGTCAGGTGCCTAATTCTATTTCTGTAGGGCTTTTGGTGGGGTACAACGGACTTTTGGACCACTTTGTATATTGAGAAGAATTTTCCTATTGAATTGTGGATAATAAGGATTCGTATTGAAAAGTTGGATGGAGGATCCCGTGGTGTGTGTAGACTATACATGATTAATACATTAAGGCATACTTGATTAATGCATTAAGGCATACTTGATTAATGCATTAAGGCATACTTGATCAATGTATTCATGCAAACAACTCACTTGATAATTTTATGCTAAAAGGTATTAACTATCCTAATTAATAGCATCGGCATTGAAAGTCCCCTTCCCCCTCACCTTCTTCATCTCAACATGAACGAAAGCAACTTGTCAAATTTCTAGTTTCATAAAAACAGGTTCATCACTCAAGTTGTTTGTTCTTATGGACACACACGGATGAACAGAACCACGCTAATAGGTGCTAATATGTGCTAATAGGTGCGCTAATAGGCGCTAATAGGTGCTAATAGGTGCAAAAAGGCTTCTGAAATGGCTGTTTGTAGATCGATGTTTGTACAATGGAGACATATTGTCTGAAATGGGTGTCTAACAATATATTATTTACGGTACGAACATAATGGATGGCATAAATTTTAATGGTGAACCGTTTACTAAGAAGCAGCATCGGTTAAATCAAAGTGCCACTTCATTGATTTTGCTACACTCGTCAGGCAAAGCTAGAGATGTGTACACTAGTGCGGGCAAGCAGGTGAGTGAAAAGCGAGAAATAAGTAGCAATGTGTGGTTTTTAAATAAGAGCATAAAGAGACTTTACCCTCATCTCTAAATGTGAAAATATTTTGTAAAGTAAACTAATCTCCATCAACCTTAAAGAGAAAGTCGATACGTTTATATCAATGTAGTGTTCTATTCTCTTATCGACACGACATTCTTTTAACTTTTATGCATTTGTTTTACCTTCAAAATGAAATTGGTTTGCAAGAACTACAACTAGTACCAAACTATAAAGTGAAACTTAAACATTTTAGGTCAGGCAACGAAGACCAAAAAAAAAAAGGTAATATCCAACAAAAATTCAGAACGAGCTGAATTTTGGCACCGAGCTTGCAATAGTCGTCCTTACTAAAAGTCCTGATCGATCAGAGATGAGCGTTGGCCACCATATTGGAAAATTGCGGCCAAAAAACTGTTTTGGGCCTGTAACTCCTTAACCGTCAAAAAATGAAAAGGATGCTGTGAAGCTAAAACGTTCAGCACACAATTCTGAACAAGAAAATGTGATATACATCTTTTAGCTTAAAGAAATCATTGCACCCAAAATCGTATTTCAAGTTTACCCCCCCCCCCGTAATTTGCACGAGTGCTACATTATTCAGTTGGTTGTTATAGTGACCTTCGGTTTCGAAGTGTTCTTTCGAGCTTTGTAATAACCCTAAATAGACATGCTTGGAATATTCTGAAAAGTGAGGATATATTCTTTCCATCAATTTTAACCTAAATTGTTTAGCTTAGATAAGTACTGTTTTACGCCTGTTTGAAGTGAAGAGATAATGGCGTAGCAGCAAAAGTGTATGGTGAGTTTGTTTTCAATGTGCTCTTGCGTACTTTGTAATACTCTGAAATGGACATGCTTAGGACATTCTGAAAGGTTTGGACCTATTCTTTCCATCAATCCTAACAGAAATTGTTTAGCTGAGATAGGGATCGTTCTATGCCTGTTTAAAGGCATAGCTGTAATTGGTGGAGCACCTAGTTTCAGTTTCAAAGTGCTCATATTTAATTTTGTATCTCAGATAAACAATTTCGGTTAGGGTTGATGGAAATAAATGATCCCCACCTTTCAGAATATCCTAAGCATGTCCATTTTGAGCTATTAGAGGGCTCGCAAGACCACACTGGATTCGAAAATCACCATACACTTTCAATGCTAAGCCATTACCTATTCACCTTTAAACAGACATAGAACGGTCCCTATCAAAGCTAAACAATTGAACGTATGACTGTCCCATCTAAGCGAACTACTTTTTCGGTTAGGGTTGATGGAAAGAATCGATCCCCACCTTTCAAAAAATCCTAAGCATGTCCATTTCGGGCTATTAGAAAGTTCGCAAGAGCACTTTCAAACAGAAGGTCTCTATAACAACCAATTTAACAATGGGGCACGTCTCGTGCAAATTAAGGGAAGTAAGCTTGAAATACGATTTTGGCGTTTAATGGTCGCTTTTATTTAAAAGATGTATCACTTTTCTTGCCCAGAGTCGTTTGCTGAACATTTTTCTTCACATTATGCTTTTGATTTGTTGACGGTTAAGGAGTTAGAGCCAAAACACAGTTTTTTGACCACCAGTTTCCAACGTGGAGTCCAACGCTCACCTCCGATCGATCAGGACTTTTTAGTATGGTCAATAGGACGACTATTCCAAGCTCTGTAGTACAATTCAACTTATTCGGAATTTTTGTTGAAACCAAATTCTTCGTTGCCTGACCTATTTGCATTTATACCAAAAAATCTGCAGTCTTTAAAAATGCGCTAAAACAAGGGGAAAAAATTAATGATATTTTAGGAACTACTTGGCATGGTTTTTCCGCTCGGGAACGAAGTAATATTTCTCATTACACCAAATAAGCCACTTTTTATGTAAAATGATTTGATCCAGTAAAAAGCTCCTTCTGTACCATTTTAATATTAAGTATCAGCTTCACTTCCCTCTCACATTTGCGAGGATGAAATAATCCTTTTAGGTTCCTTTCCACCCCAGAGTAGCAGTGGTGTGATGGCTTTATTTCTGAGATGAGGACACCTGTAAAATATCGACCCACTAAAAAATTTCCCCTCTAATTTTTTGCTCAGATTTGGCAGGAAAAAAACACCAATTTACCAAAATCATCCTTAATAAATTCCAGTACTGAAATGCAGAATTTGTGGGTTTCTTTGTTTATTGAAGTAACACATGAACTAACGTAACAAATGAAGAAAAAAACATCTCGTATAGACCTATAGAGATTTAACAATTGCAGTTACTTTTTCCTTCGTTTCAGCTCTTTCTTTAACAATAAAAAAAATATTTCTAGTATGCTGATTTAAACAAGAAAAGACCTACTTTAGTTATTTATTTATTTAAATGCTTGATTGCTTTGCGAGTGTTGAAGGCAAAAGGCCCAAATTGCACCACTTGACAAGGTAGACGAACTCACAACTTCATGAAATGGTCACAACATTTAAATTTTCGGCGTTGTATTTTACAACTTGGTCACCTAAAACAAGGCCAGGAGGTTACAAGTATAACAAAATGCAATATACTAGCAAACAATAATAATTACTGACACACTCTAGAATATTAAAGACCTAGAGACAGACCCCAAACAGTGGTGATAACAAACTCCGCCATGTTGGATACTACGTTCCCCGACAGGAAGTCAAACTTTGTTTAATGGAAGTTCATCATAAATATTTTATCGCCTTTCCATGTTTGAGAAATTTTTATTTTGTTCATTATGCATTCTTTATTCACAGTTATCGTGTAATCTTCCAATTGAAACGCGATTTTTTTGATTAGGTGAAAATACAGGATATTAGAGGATGTAATTAGAATGGTGTGATTAGACGACTTGTGGTGCTTAGTTACAGCTAGGACGATATATGGTTACCAGCATTTACCGGAGAAGCAGATTCATGATTTAAGGTGCAGCCATCTCTGATACATCCGCTTTGAGATTATGGGATTGTAGCCACCGTAAAGATTGAACATGGTGAGCAAATTCATTCGCAGTAACTCAAAATGTTGGAGAAACTTAAGTCCTACGATTAGGGCAAAACACTCACAGCTGCAGTTAAACTGTGATACGGTTTGCAAAATTTATGCTAGCTCAGGCAAAAGTTTTAACTAAGTTTCCAATAGTTCGATTTTATAAATGTATGTTTGCATCGTTTATTAATATGTACAGCGTTGTCACATTAGTAGCAACCAGCCTGTAATATATGTACTAGCGGAGTCGCTCGCTTCGCTCGCTCATTTCGCGTCGTCTCACTACGCTCGAGGAGCTTTCATGCTGCAACTCTTATGCTGATGACGGACATTCCATATCTAACACGATCAAGCAAATGATCAGAGTCCAGTACGTGACGGACATTCCATGTCTCACACGATCAAGCAAATAATCAGAGTGCAGTACATGTTTTTCGTAAGGGCCAGGGAATAATGAATTTATTGGAGCCATGGCCCATAGCCAAACGCCCTACTATAAAACAACTTAAGTATATGTACATATTGAACCTAGGACCACACAACGTCATCCATCATACCCTGGTGCTACTACGCTGATCTTCGCCACAACACAGTTTCACAATTTCACTGCAAAACTACCCTTGTAATATATGCATTGTGTTCGTCGCACACCACAGCTGTAGGTTTGCCGTGCTCCCAGACGAAACCATGGCGCCTGAAGGAGAGACGGACAATTTTGGTGGGTAATTCCAATTGGAAATATCTAGGTTCTTTTACATGCCACAATCGATATGAGCACGAGGCATCAGAGGGCTCTTCTCTTCCCGAAAATGCCAGGGGTGGCTGAGGTATGGATTGAACCCGGTACCTCTTGCACATGAAATGGTCGTGCTAACCATTAGGCTACCTTGCCCCATCGTCGCACACCACAGGAGTGACGATGAATGATACGATATGCATCGCACGAATCTTATTCAGACGAGAGCGGAGGCGAGAACGGTGGACACGATAAGTGCCGCCATGCTTCTTCTGTTTTTAAAATTGATGCTTTAATCTGAACTTACTGTCATGCTTTTTATAGGGCGTTAAAATAATTTTGAAAATAAAATAAATAAATAAATAGCTTGTATGATTGGTCTCTCGCGAATTTCATTCATACGAGAACAGGAAGTTAGTTGACACCATGGTGTTTTTACCGGGGTCGGCCAAGCGCCAGAAGGAGTGCTCATTGCGAAAATTTGGAACGCAATGTTACTAGTACAGTTTTAACCCCTACCTTTTGTTATTTCTTGAGATGGCACCGCCGTGGTCCAATTTCCGGGCCTCCATTGGTCTCCTACATTGCACCATGTAGAGAGCGTTACCTTCTCTGCACTTTCTGACGTACACCACTGCTCTACTTGAGGAAGAATTGCTGTGCGTCACAAAAGGCTCTGCAAGTTGGACAATGTAACCGGAAACAGAACCACAGGTGAGCCATCTCAAGAAATGACGAAAGTATGCTGTGTCTAATCACCACAATTCGTCTTATGTTCTAAGTTCTAAGTGTCCATTCTAGTTAGAGACACTAGTATCCTCTACTTTGAATCCATTTAAAAAAATTCCGGTTACAATTAGAAGCATACACGATAACGGAATAAACAACGCATAACGAGCACAATAAAAGATTTCCCAAACATGGAAAGGCGAACAAACCTTTAAGATGAACTTTCATTAAAAAAAGTTGTTGTTCCTGTGGAGTGACGTCGTGTCCAACATGCCAGATCTTTGATCACCACTGTATAGGTCTATCCCAGGTTTTTTTAAAAGTGTGTTGGCAAGTATTAATATTTACTGACTTTCATTGGAAGTATTACTGTTTAATGACTTCAATATATTGTTTTTATCTTCCTTGTAACCTCCTGTCACTGTATTTGGTGATCGACACGTAAAATACATCACCGAAAATAAAAATTTGGTGATCGGCTCACGTAGTTATTGAGTTCATTTATTTTGTCACGTGGTACACTTTGAACCTTATTTATTTATTTATTTATGTCTTTATTTAACTGTTTATTTATTTATTTATTTAAAAAAAAGCTGTCGAACATAGCCGTGAATGGAAAGCTTGCAAATTCGCATTATATTTCCTACTAGGGCGACCCCTCATCCCCTTCATCAGTGTCAGGAGTACCATGGCCCCATCAGTGTCCACAGCCACCACGCTACTGATGAGTACTGCAATATTTAGTGCAATTTTAACACAACAGCTGAATATTAAACTCATGAAAACTCCTAAGATTGTATGAGTTTGTCTGTCAATGAACTTCAACATTTAATAATTGAAATACCTGAAGTGTGTGTTTATTGTCTCTTAATGCACAATGGTGACGTCGCGCTAACACATCCCAATGCTAAAAGTGTAGCCGTTATGTACGGTTAATCTGAAAATCCACACACGTCACCGTGGGTTAATTTTGATAACCCACAATTTTTTGATTATCTAACACTTTTTCGGGGTCTACACAACCCCTGTTCGACCATGTGTGACATATAATGACCGACTTTGAAAAACTACCGTCACAACACAAATTCAACCAGCACACCCCATTGCAACCAGCATAAACAAGCACGTTCGCAACCGCGACGTTTTACGTACTAACACGAAAAAAAACCTTGCGCACTATGCTAGGCCACCCACCCATGGAGGAATGGTCCAACCAAGCAACATTTCGTTCCGATGGTACGAAAACTAGGCTACTGACACTTTGTAAACACACTTAAATACACCGAAAAACCTACGAGACTCAAGCGAATAGCGCATTTTATACTCAATATCTTATTTAAACTAATCAAGTAGAAAAAATACGGTTTTACCTTAAACACAAAAGTCGGTGACTATGGCTAGGTTAATTAAATACGGATGCAAACCTATTTACGTTGCCTTTTGGACTTACATGTCAGACTGCCTCAGCGGGGAATCGAACCGATGACCTTTGAATTTAAAGGCCGATGTCCTACCGCTGAACCATACTGACATGGCCTAGTTAGTCGTGGGTTCTATTCCCTGCTAAGGCAGTCTGACATACAAGTCCAAAGGCAATGTAAAATTTCTATTCCTGC
>JAHWFP010014165.1:72400-97483 GCA_023313725.1 Lithobius niger
AGCAGTCTGACATACAAGTCCAAAGGCAACGTAAAATTTCTATTCCCTCCTCAGGCAGTCTGACATACAAGTCCAAAGGCAACGTAAAATTTCTATTCTCTGCTCAAACAGTCTGACATACAAGTCCAAAGGCAATGTAAAATTTCTATTCCCTGCTCAGGCAGTCTGACATACAAGCCCAAAGGCAATGTAAAATTTCTATTCCCCGCTCAAGCAGTCTGACATGCAAGTCCAAAGGCAACGTAAAATTTCTTTTGCCTGCTCAGGCAGTCTGACATACAAGTCCAAAGGCAATGTAAAATTTCTATTCCCTGCTCAAGCAGTCTGACATACAAGTCCAAAGGCAACGTAAAATTTCTATTCCCTGCTCAGGCAGTCTGACATACAAGTCCAAAGGCAATGTAAAATTTCTATTCCCTGCTCAGGCAGTCTGACATACAAGTCCAAAGGCAATGTAAAATTTCTATTCCCCGCTCAAGCAGTCTGACATATAAGTCCAAAAGGCAACGTAAAATTTCTATTCCTCGCTCAGGCAGTCTGATATGTAAGTCCAAAAAGCAACGTAGAATAGGTTTACATCCCTATTTATTAAACCAATATCGAGCCCATTAGCTTTCCGTCCCGTTTTAACTAGGACTGGGTAACGGGACGTCCTCCCGTAGGTGAGACTTTCGTAGACAGGAAGTTTAACCCGGAAGTTTCAGTTCAGGAATTTACATATCAGTCGTATGTAAACGTTCTTAAATTCCTTATGATTCACAAATAAAATTTTCAAATAAAAATTTTTTAAATCATTTTCAAATAAGTCAATAAGTTGGCTTGACATCACACCATACCATTAAAACACATATCCGTCAAAATAGGCGGTTTAATGGCGATATTTGTTCGTTTGTGAGAAACAGCTAGTCCAATATCTCGGGGATAGAGGGAAATCCACTCACGTTCTCGCTCGTGAGAATTCCCTCCACCCCCTCGATATTGGACTAGCCGTTTATTGCAAACGAGCAAATATCGCCGTTAACCCACCTATAGTCCACAGATATCTATTACTAAATTTCCCTGACATAGTGTTGTTTGTTTATAATCCACATAATTTAAAAAGTAAGATGTGTATTATTTTACTTCACCAGACTAGTTTTACTCTATAGTACAGTTGTGTCGTGTCTCCTTCGGACCATGTTGAGTTGGTTAATGAGCAGTTTAGTGGTTGTGCCAAGAGTGGCCACGCAATCATCATTATTTCTCTGTTATTCACGGATTATGACCTGACTCAGTTATTCCAATGGTAATATTTAACTTACTTTGGCTTTGCTAGGATTGTTGTATGACGTATTCATTTGGTTGAGTTCACGGGCAGGATATTGTAATTGCCTTGTATGCTGAGCATGGTTATGGTGTTTGAGTAACGGCGCCACTCTCTCTCTTATATTGCTGCCTGTGGATGACGTTTGATAGTTCTGTAGATATTTTTGGGAATCCTTTTTCGGCACGAGTACCTGAGTATCCTGGCAATACTATGACTGGGTCCAATTTTCTATCAAACGGGCGACTGATGCCACTGATCGTATAGTGTTTAACATCCTGCCCTTGAGTCAACCAAGTAAAGACATTTACGAGAATTAAAATGTTTTGCGAAAGTGTTCGTTCCTTAGGAAGTTCGGGGAAGTAGTTCAGAAGACGATCGTAAATGGATTCTAACCTTTACAAGCTAAGTACACGTGAAGGCCCTATCTATTGATAAATAGTAGAAAAAATGAAAACTATATGCTGAGAGTGAAACTTTTGGCGTTCTGAAGACCTACCAATCAATATCATTCTTTATAAATAATATAGATTTGTTGCAAACGCAACCGGAATGACCAGGATCTGGAGGTCACTGACTGCCATCCGATGTTAAAACTAAAAAAAAGGGATAGATTACAACAACAACTCACAAAAAAAAAAAAAAAAACAGTTTAAAAGTTTAAAACGAAGACGACAGCTCGGCTGCAGAGGAAGGAGGAAGGGTTGATGGTATTGGGTTGGGGTCACGAATGCCTTACCACCAAGGTTAAACCTACCAGGGACACAATGGTCCCCGATGGCATCGCCAAACGTGAGGGACAAGTTTAGCATTGCTTACATTGTTGTATTTAGGCAATGTTATTCCATAACAAATCCGGTAAACAAAGCAAGCTCGACACATAGTGACAAAAATTAATTTCAAGAGGATAACCTCTGTTCCAACGCCAACAATTCCTTGTATGCCCATCGCCTTCCCTCCCCCTGCAACGGTAATCACTTTATTATATAATTGTGGGCGAGGTGGCCACAAATGATGGATGACCCTTATCAGATTTCAACACCCAGAAGAGCGCATTTGAATGGAAACTTTTTCAGTAGAAAGGGAGTGTAAGTTAACCGAAAATTAAAGTCTGTTTTCATATGGGCTCTTCTGGGTTTCAAGACTGAGCAGGTGCGTCCGACAACTGAAAAAGATGATCAGTTCTGCTGGTAAACTTAATTAATTGTTAATCTCAACAATAACTTTCTTTGCAGACCACCGACCGATGGTGAACATTTATAAATGAATAACTGAAGCGTCTGATATGATTACCAAAATTTCTCCAAAAAACATGTTAACTGTCCATTCAGCACCAATCACAACAAACGAATCAATCGTCTGCGAACTATGTCGACCTGTCGTTTTGTTGTGGAAAGTACTTGGTCTTATTTCGTGGGACATCAGCATTGTTTCTAAGAAAGAAACCACGTGTCACAGTTGGAAGCAGACAACAAATTTACTATATAAATTAATGACCATACTACTTGTTATTTGTATTTGCATATTTCAAATTCACCGCATTTCTTCCCGAGTAAACCAGTACAGTCAAGTGCAAAAGGTTTGTACAAAATGACAATACAGAATACCAATGAGTTTTATAATTCTGGTAATATGTTTTTTGCATTTTTGAAGAGAAGCGTTTTCTGAATTTATTTTATTGTTTAAATAGTGTAGAAAAGTTACTGAAGGGTAAAATCAAACAGCGAAATTTCTTGCTTAAGACAACTGCGGTTCACTTCGTCCTCAGCATCGTTCAGCAAGCATCTGGCACCATCCCCTCTGCAATAATCATTAATCAATTCACATCCCGTAGCCCTGGAACTATGTTACTCTTGCATAGAATGGAGCCATGATGTCTTTGTGTGTGTATTTTTCATTGTTAGTGCTGCATTATGTGCTGCGTGCCTGTCAACTCTTAATTTGGAATTAAAAGAAGCCCTTACTAATGATACAACAGTTTTGAGTGAATGCCTTCACCGGCTTCATGACCAATACGAAGAATTATACAAAATGGTAGAGGCTGTTCAAGACGCTTTCTCACTACTGATTACTGGAAGGTTGCCACGTCTTGCTTTTGAATTGTGTTTGCAATCCTATTTGGTGCTGAGCAATAATGGCTTTGATGTCGTAACTGCAACCTCTTTGTACATTGCCGTCGTACTTATGCACCGTTTATTTGCTATATCTTCAGTTGCTGGCAATATTACAACGAAGGTAAGATGACTGGTAATGCACCTCTCTTCCCATAACGTTACAATAATTTTCCCCCCACACATGACGAAACGGGGGAGGGGCGCAAGCGTGGGATTCTCCTGCCGTTTTAGGAAAATGTGCTTTGTCTTTAAAAAGAAAACTTATTTTGGCGCCGAGCTTTTTTGTTCATGTTCACAGTAAAGCCAAACAGTAAGTTGATGTCTGCAAATTTTATAGACGTGATGTTATGTATCAGTTTTTTTCTAAGGTCACACAGAATTTACTGTGCAGTGGTATGCACAGACCCCACTGAGGGCAGGAGTCAATTTTAGGTAAAAGGGCACAATCTGTTTTGGGAGTCAACATTTTTAAGGGCACACGATTTCGTCCATGCGATGTTGAATTGTGCACACTAATATACATGAATGACTGCAATTATGGTTAAAGGCACCTTTTCAACTTTTCAACTCCTAGATACAGTCTATTGGATGGTGGAGAATCTGGAACGTGGATGTTGTGGTTAGAATATGGGTAACGCTATTTAAATGGTGAACAGGCGCCTATACGGTCAGAACATCTAGGTCAGAAACGACCCTACATTTAATCGCACCGTACAGCGTGCACATAAAAAAACAATTAATTCAATAGGTCTATAAGTTCCTAGTTATTATGAAGCAAATGTAGATTTTATTTTTTCGATAAGTACATTGTGCATGGTGATTTTTAATGAAGGGTGGTTTCAGACCTCACTGGCCATAGTCCTCAACAGTAATTACAATTATTTATGTGCAGTGGTGTACACAGAATTAAGAGAGGGCAGGAGTCAATTTTAGGTAAAAAGGCACAATCTATTTTGGGAGTAAACATTTTTAAGAGCACACGATTTCGTCCATGCGGTGTTGAATTGGTGTTTCACAGGCAACGCCTCTACCGTAAAAATCTTCACGTAAAAACACTTGCTCCATTAAAATTGTGTTGTACAATTTGTTTTAACTTGTACTATAATTCACAGTAGGTTAATTAGTAGAGATTCCCATCTTGCGAATGGTTGAGACTTTATAACGGAGTGGATGTAGTATTAGGTGGTTGGTTAGATGGCTAGACCACTTTGGGGATAAAATACTGCACTGCCAAGCACCACAAAATAATGCTAATCGGTGATTGATTCTTGTGGTTTTTGACTCGTAGAGGTAAGACAATACCTAATAAAATAGGATTGTGGTACTGATGTCGTGGAGATAAACAAACTAATCACCGAACACATAAGGAGCCCATCTAATAAGTTATCGGCATAGCTTGGATTTTGCAACAATGGGACAGTGTAAGCGATTTAATGAACACTTGTTCGAGAGACATCCAAGGAAGTTTGGAATCGTCAGAGGGTAAATTAAAAACAGTCGTTAATTCAGGCAACGTCAAACACTTATATATAAGGCTTGTTCCATCTATTTCCTTTTAAATAAATAAAACTCGGATATTACACGTATGGGTAGACAAATATGGCTAATTTTAGAATCTGTAATATTATCTTAAATTATAATTCGTGTTAAAGCTAAAAAGCAGAGACAATCTCTGTATGGCTACAGATGTCTGCAGATTGACAATATTGCACGAACTTTAAAACGAAATCATTTGTTGATGAAATGTTGTTAACATTTTGACAGGCTCGAGTTGCGTCAAAAAGCCTGAATAATATTCATCCGAAAACCATGTCAACCATGGAAGGAATTCAGGTATGTATACTTAATAAAAATAATAGAAGGTGTCGGTCAATAAGCTTATAGCTTGTTATTAGGCCCAAGTGGCAGATGTTAAGTGGAAGGTTTTACCACCACCAGGAACAGTTGTTTTTTGCCGCATGAGGGAGGAAAACGGTGTACCCACAGGAAACCCTCGTGCAACGGGTGGGAAACAACCAGAGAAAAACCCGTACATATACACTTCCCATCACCAGGATCGAACCCGTGTCTGTAAGAAGCCAGAGATGTACAGCTGGGACCAAGACGCCTATTGAATCTGACGCCCCAGTGCTCGCAGCTACCTACGCACCCGGTACTTTCCCCGGCATAAGGCGTATTTCTAATGCTTATATTCTTTGACGAATGGTAGGCTACGTTTCGGATAGTTCACTACTGAAGGAACCATCTGTAAGAACAATTAAACATGCCAGGTAGGAAATTCCTAATTTGGCCATCTCGTATAGGGGTCACTAGGGTTTTCACTGGTGATTTTCAGATATGATGAGCACACTAGCGTTTTAGTAAAGATGGTAAGCAGTGGCCTAACGAAGCATTTCCGAACCCATGTTTTAGGACTTTTACACCTTCATTTGTATGGTTGAAGTCATCCTTAAAGTTTCTGTATTGGGTTTAGAAACACCCTGCACATCGACACAAAAGCTATAAAAACAGAAAGAGGCAAATAACCAAAATGATTGTAATACCATGAGTTTAAAAGAAAATAACTTACGTTAATAATGTTGTTTCATGTGACCTGTTTTGATGAACATGTTATTCTGAAAATTTCTAAGCAGTTTGCATTCAATCTGATGAACGATTTAGAAGTTAAAAACAAACAAAAAATTGTTTTACTCCATTTTGGGTCATCATTTTGGATTTTTATCTGTTCAAAATCAAGTACATACGTTGTTCAGTCGTACTTCAAAAAATATTTCTACCAAATTACATTCGAATCGGTGGATGAATTTGGCCATAGATAATGTTATCCGTTTTGGCAAGCCATTTTGTGCGCCATCCTGAATCTTCAAAAAATCTTTTTTTGGGGGTTTTTGGGGGAACTTTTTGTTAAACAGCGCTATTATAGCCTATTCAGTAATGTTTAGTGTGAAGCTGATCAAAGGCTACTCATCTTGTGCTACGTGCATGTTTCATAAACAACAAATAAATAACATAGTTCTTTCCACGGTAAAGGAAGGGCAAAGCCACTGACTCCGTCCCATAGAGGGAAAAAAAGGTGCAAAAGAGACACGGGTTTTACGGGAGTTTTTGTATTTCCTGTAGTACTAAAAGTGTCAAATACGTCCTACGGAGGAAATGAGACAGGTCACAAGCAACAAGCAGTCTGCAGAAGGTATGCAGGGAATTGGCTGAAACCACAGCCTCAAGCAGGGAATTCCAGCATTTGACGACACGTGACGTGAAGAAAAATTTGCGGCAGTCAATTTGCGACCCAACAGCTTGGAGCTTAAGCGAGTGGCCTCGAGTCTTGGAGGAACTGGAAAAAGTAAAAAAAAAAATGTTAAGTCAACAGGAAGGAGATTGTGAATGATCTAGAAAGTCAAAACCAGGTCAGCACGTAGCCTACGTAGGGGGGTCTAGGCCAGAGAGGAGCAGACGATCAGTATAAGAAAGGTGCCGGGCCCAGGTAGAAACCGAGTGAAGGAACGCTGCACTGATTCAATTTGGTCAATGTCTTGGAGAAGGTAGGGCGGCCAGACGGAACTGGCATACTCCAGTACATGCCGCACGTAGACTTTAAGAGCCCAAATGCGCGTAGAGAGATTTACAAGTGCAAAACAGTGATTAGCAATGCGCAAACGGCAAAAAGCCTTGGTAACCAGCATCATATAATGTGCGGTGGACTTAAGATCACTTGTGAACCTTACAACAAGGTCCATAACCTTTGATTAGTATCAACAATGTGGTTTCCAATGGAGTAACAAAGAAGATCAGATATGAAAAGAGTGGCACTTCTTGATAGGGAGAGGCGGTTGTCAGTTAGTCGACCACTGGTCAATGGCAGCAATGATGGTTGAAAGACGATGGTGGTCATCTGTTACCAGCTGTGTTTCCATGGTAACTACTGAATCCGTTGTCCTAATTATTTAAAAATTGTGCACATGCAGTCATGAATGGTGCACCAGTCTGAAAACATTAACACATCTCCTTGACACATTGGACAGGAAACATCTGTACTCAGAGATGACCTTATGACCTAAAAACTCCACTGTTCACTGCTTCTTTATAATCTTTATGCATTTTAGGTTTTATTTGTAGATATAAGTTTAAAAAAATCAAACCAATACTAATTGTTAATGTTGGGGCATAAGAAATATCCAATTATTATGGTTTGGGCGCCATTAGTGACGATGAGTCTTCTGAAAGTCTGAGTTCTAATACAAACACCACGACATGTTTAAACGTGAACAGCAGTAAATGGATTGTGCATTGCTCACATATTAAGACTTGACGTAGATTCAGGGTGTGACAGTGATAGATTGTTTTAAAGACTGCTATCACTTTATAGTTATTGGCGTGCGAGGTAGTTATACCTCTAGAAATTATTCAGTTAACTATGAACCTTAAAGGCCAAAATGAAAATTAAGTACCATTTTTGCACCAGGAAATCATCTGGCCTTGCATGGCAAAGGTTTGATTAAAAAGTTTAATTTATCCCTGACCCAATTCTTCTAAGTGGATGTCTCTGGTGGAGATCTCGTTAAGTAAATATGATTTTTAAGTCTGACAATGACGTTTTGAACGATTACCGAACCTCTTTAACAGGGTCTACATACTTATCAAGTACTTCAAGTCCGGAATATTAAGCTTAAAGCTTATGATGAATCTAAGTTCTGTAAGGCTTGCCTTGTGTCCTTAGCTGTGAGAGGAGCACAGGGAAGGTATTCTAAAGCCTGTAGATTGCAGTGCTTGGTCATCTCCCAATGTTTCTGTTTTCAAGCCCAATGGTGATGTACGCACAGTCGGTGTCGCATAGTCCAGAGTGCGCTTAGTATGCATACTCTAGAGTTGGAAACATCATGCAGAAAAGTTATTTAGCAAAAAGTTATTTAGCGTATGTGACAATTTCTCATTCATTGGCATCTCTGACCTTTCTTATCGAGCTCAATGACGAAGTCAAATTGTGTTGAACATTAACACCATCCTGTAAAAGATAATTCTAGTTATACAGAGTCCTATGACGTTGCTACGACGTTGTTTTGGCGTATGGTAAAGGAAAACAGAGTCAGAGTTAAAAAGCAAAGAGTAAATTTAATGAACCGAAGCTTAAATATCTTGGCTTTAAGATTGAAAAAGATGGTATGTGTAACCTCCCTGAGGGCTGAAATACTGTATTAGAGCCTACAAATCAAGCTAAGTTGAAAGCCATTTTAGGGTTTGTGAACCAATATGCAAAATTTGTGCCTCAGTTGGCAACGTGGTGGCTCCATTAAACAAGCTTTTAAGTTCTAATACTGGACTAACCAGTGTTCAGAGGCAGTGGTTAATGCAAAAAGTGTCTTTCTAGTCTAAGGTTTTGGTTAATTATAGCCCTCAACTGCAATTAGTATGCAGTGAATCTCCTGTAGGGCTCGGTGTGACACTATGTCTACTGGAGAGGATCGCCCTGTTGCTTTTACGTCACGAGCACTGATTAACTTGGCTAGCCCAATTCGACCGTGAGACATTGTTAATAGCTTTACGTGTTAAATTCTATCATCAATACCTTTATGGAAGGATATTTACATTACAAACTGACCAAAAAGCCCCACTCGGGATATTTGGCAACTATATAGGCCTTCTTGCAATGACTGCCTTGTAAATTCAACACTGGGGTGGTTTCTTATTGCCAACGATTTTGTTTTGAAACATATCAAGGGTTGGTACAATATATCAGTAGATTTTCTATCCTGAATGCTGCTGACCTATGAATCTCTCCCATGAAGGTGGAAGGTGCAACGGTCATGAATTTAAAGACTATTGAGTCACTACCAGTTATAAGTGACCAGCTTGAAAAGTTAACTTTAAAAGGCAGTGTCTTGTCTCAGGTACACCGTCATGCACCTGAAGAATGAACTATGTCTTGACCCTCATGCTATTTACTGGGATTATAGTCGTCTTTACTGTTTTACATTGTAATAATAATAATAATAATAATAACGTTTACCACGGAGTGGAAGGGCGGC
Source organism: Lithobius niger (assembly GCA_023313725.1). Classification (NCBI taxonomy): domain Eukaryota; kingdom Metazoa; phylum Arthropoda; class Chilopoda; order Lithobiomorpha; family Lithobiidae; genus Lithobius; species Lithobius niger. The sequence goes on from JAHWFP010014165.1 coordinate 81,841, forward strand.
AGAAGGGGTGTGAGACCACTTACTCTGCTCCTGCGATAGAAAAAAAAAAGAAAAAAAGAAAGGAGTAAAGAAAAAGAGTTACAGGGAAGAAAGTAGAGGGTGTTTCAGAAATTTGTGTAAGGGTTCCTTGCGTAGTTTTGAGTGGAAACCAGAAAGAGTTTGTGCACCAACAGTGTCACTGCTCAGAGCATTCCAAATGGGAATAATGCGAACGGAGAAAAAATTTCTGCGGCAATTCCTGTGGGAGGTAGGAAACACTAGTTTCCAGTCGTGGCCACGTGTATTAATAGCCTGAGGAGCTAGATCAAAAAATGGTAGATCAACCCTGAAAAGCCCACGGAGAATCCTGTAGACGAGGATGAGGTCAAACCTCAATCTACGAAGTGCAAGGAGTTCAAGGCCGGATTTTTCCAACCGTTCCCGGCAAGTTCTTCGTAAACCGACGTTGTACTCGTTCGACGCGGTCGATGTCCCCTATAAGGTACGGCGACCAAACCGGGGTAGCGTACTCAAGGATGGGCCGTACGTAGACCCTGAACGCCCAAACCTTAGTCGGGACATCCCCAGAGGTAAAACATTCTCGTGTCCTGACTGAATTACAGTTGGGGCATTGTGGAATAGTTCGTACTAAAGCATTAGCATATTCGCATGTTTGGTGGCGTGGTATCGATGCAGACCTAAAAAAACATGGTTAAAACTTGCGAGCCACATCAGTTAAACAGAGATGGAGACTTTAAAGGAAAAAAGAACGTTTTGGAGAGGCCGACTATGGTGTGGAGTCGCTTGCACATTGCATTTGCTAGGCCTTGTACTGGAAGAATGTACCACGTTATTTTAGATGCATACTCGAAATTCCCATTCGTATTCGAAATTAAATCAACTGCAAGTGCATGGGTTACTCGAAAGCTCCGAAACTTATTTGCTATGCAAGGATTTTGTAAAACGTTAGTTTTGCTAATAGCCCTAATTTCCCGCCAAGTGCTTTTTGACAGTAGTTGATACAATGTGCAATTGGTCACATCACAAACGTGCCTTTCTTTCATTAGTCAAATAAAGCATGTGAAAATGTAGTGAAGGGTTTTAAACTTTCGTTTAAAGCAAGCCTAACTGAAGGGTTAAACCATGATGAAGCAGTGTAAATTACTTTACATCTGATCAGATTTGGACGCACAGTCCCACTGACATTCCTCTATGGAAGCTATTTCTAAATTACAATATGGGTACAAAATTACGTCTGGTCCTGACCGACACTCAAGACCGTTGAAAAGAAGCAAGATCATCAAGCACACCTATAATTCAAAATAAATTATTCTATTCATCTATGTAAATTCCGTACTGGCTCTAGTTTTCGTTTTATTCCTGATGTTGTCACGGAAGAAATATGCAAGTTGAGATATCGTGTCATAACTTAAATGGTGCATGGAATTGTTGAAGGACATCGGCCAATTAAAAGAGCTAGTTTTGGAGTCAGGTGATTTGCAAGGTGACTTTCAAACACATGAATCCAGTGCGTCCCTGAAACCGTGTTTCGTTCCAAAGTCTTCAGACCCAGTTGTTCCATCTACAACATCACTTTTAATGCGTACATTGTCTAATCCACCACGATGCAATTTTAATGGAGATATGTCCACCCGTTTTGTTGCCACAGAAAATAGGTGCTCCATCGTGCGAGCATTGGTATCAGGCCACCAATCTTGCCGCAGCTTGTCACAGATCGTATGAGGACCAGCTTTGCTGCCCCAGACAATTCTACACTCTCTCAAAAGTTTCATGCAGATACTAGCTCTCATTAACTTTCCAGGAGTTAGCCAATTTTGCATCGAAGTGGTAGGGGTGGTCTAAAATGCCTACAAGTCTGAACCTGAGATTTGGGGAATGTATTGCAGCCAAGTAAATAGTTAATTTTTAATAATTTTAGGTCTAACTGTTGTATGTTTAGTATACCTGAATAATTTTGATGTGTTTGTGGGCATGTTAGTTAGTTAAGATTTACTTGTACAACTAATTCGTAGAATATTGTTAATAATTCTGGGCTTACTCGCCGTGGACATATTTGTGGTGTTGTAGTTATGTTGTTTGTTGAAAACACCTTGTAATTTAGACAGGAATTAGACAGGAATTTAGACAGTTTATTGTTCATTTACTTGGTTGTTGTTACAAAAAAAAGGTTCGATTTTATTTAACGGGGTGAATAGGTGAACCATGAGGGTTATTGCTTTTTGAGTTTTGTACCAGCATTTCCTGCACAAGGTGCTCCTCATTGATGTGTGCATGTTCAAGTGATTGCGCCCATCCTCCTTATTATCTAGGGAAGGTTAATATAGTGTATTGGATTTTGATGCTCATTACTACCCATTGTCCTGCCCTCTAGGGATTAGTCCCTCTTGCACAGGCAATATTACTATCACCACTTTTACGTACATTGTGTTGCCGTCTAAGTGGTATCCATCAAAGCTAATAAAAGTGCACAGCGTTATTATTCGCACTACACAACTTTTAGGATGTCCTTCTTTTTGCTCCTTATGAAGCAACTCAGCAATATTACCACATTCGGAGGTGAAACGCATGTACGTTGTTCGGTGTAATTCAACATTAAAAAAAACTAAGATACAGTGTTGTACCTAAACTTATTAAATCTATGGTTATTAAAATAAAAAGCTTATGCTTTACTTTCTGTTACGTGTTGTTTTTTCTCAGCCCAGCATAGTGGCACTATTATCTCGTCACGTTTGCAACTTGTGTTCAACAAGCTGTTCAAATGATATGGTGGATTAAACAATGAAATGTTTACTCCAACTCTACGAAACCACGATTTCCAAACTTGGCTGATGTTGCTATTATAGGCAAGCGACATCTTCCCTCTCCAATTAACCCCCATCATTATACGCTCTAAAGATACTTCAAAAGCTCAGTTTCAACAACATTACACATTCTGTGTACTCTGTGGTAGTGAACTGCTTCACAGTGATGCTCTGTTCAAGTGTTCCCCATTCTGGTTCTCTCTGGTGTTCCATTATGATTACATCAGTTCTCATTTTACTTCATTTGTAACCTATCAAATGCCACATTCTCCAAGTCAGAAAAGTTACAGTCATGCTTCGAGGCTTCAAGCAGCTACAGTATGGCTGTGTACTGGTTCAGACAACGATGAAGGCAAACGATAGTGACAACGAAAGGCAAGAAACGGTAACCAGCTATCACTGACCCCCCTCCCCGCAAATTCTCACAGCAGGAACATACAAGCAAAAAGCCAGTGGTGGACCAACGACGCTGTTGAATGGGATCAGTTAGAACGTTTGTGTTGGCTAGCCCAAGATCTGGCCGTATCATCCGCCAATATTACGCTTCTAATTCGTATTGGAGAAATAAGGTCACCAACAAACGTTGTGGTGAATGTTACATCTTTTTTTGTGTTGACTTGATTTCTACAAGCTCTGCGTTCACGATGACAACGGCGTTCATCCAAGCTTCGCCATCTTATTTTTGCTTACCGTAGTTAGTGGCGACTTGTTAGCCCCTGGCCAGTTAGAGAGCAAAATTTGTTCACTTGAAAGGTAAACAACGTGTTTTACACTTGTTTATTTCAATAATAGGCCTTTGTTAACTCTCTTAAATGCTAATATAATAATTGTAATCTGTTGCGTACAGCATTTTATACAATAAAAATAAAGAGTTACCAATTTTGGATCATTTCGTGCCACGAAGCCGTTAGCAAAATTTGGATGTGTTTATTGATTTTAATTTTTCCGTAAAATTTTGACCCAAAATTTGAGCTGCGTTTACGTTAACACACTTTACTAACACGACATCTAGTGCAAAAACGGGTACTAAAATTGGTTAACTCAAATTCATTCTTTTTATTCTGTAAAATGCTGCATGTAGCGAAGTTTAATTGCGCTTTTTTGTATTTAGTAGAGTAAAAAAATACCTATTATTGTAATTAATTAGTTTATATAACACCTTATTTTAGCCTTTAACAAAACTGCGTTGTTACGAATACTCATCCACACTGCCTTGATTTATATGAACTATATTTACAGATCTGAACATCGCCGTAGGAATCAACCAGCAGGTAGTCCTACACAATCAGTCATTGTCGGTCGGGGAATTTGTAACAATTCCTATTTTTCGAAGTTGGACCTATGCAACCGACCAACGGCTGGCCAGACACTATGAACTTGGGTAGTCGGATTAGGGTTGATGCACTGGGTGCGAGCACAACCCCGTTCATCACTAAAAATTAGTTTTAAAATACATTTTCTTTTCATGCTACGTGTGGAAATAACTGCTGAATACGTTTTTGTGTTTACCTTACAAATTGTTTGTTTACTTACCCAAATGACAAAAAAAAGGAAGCAGTGATGATTCCCACGTCTGCTCTAAGGGAGGGGGGGGGGGGCACTTCTTTTCCCAGGAAGCGCCATACGGAATAAGAGAATTCTTCAAAAGTGAGTCTTTTGGCGCAGAATAGTATACATTGAAGGGAATTGAAATGCATTACACAAGCTACAGGTGAAAGAGCATAGTTATTTACGTTGTAAGCAGATGTCACAGTGGAGAACCGGTGTGAGGTAGTTAGTCCCCAGGCAATGTTCCCCAGAACCCTAGCTGGCATTGGACTGGCATGCAGTAGCACCTCCCCGCTCCCCCTTTCAGGAACTTCTAGATCCGCCACTGGGCAGGAGAGATGCAAATGCCGACATAAGACAACTTTGAAGCGATGATTAATGCTCATTGTCTTTACAAACATTCCTAAAACGTGATGATCACAGAGATCAGTCAAACAAAGGTGCCACACCACCACTATTTTCTCTGGTGACATGAATTCTGAAATTACAGTTGATATAAAACAAGAGTTGATGGGTGGTGTGGTCAGAGCCTGTTTAGGCGCCCTAACGTAAGCATTCGAGCTGACAATTCACCAGGCATTGGAACGAAGTACGTGTGTGTGTGTGTGTCTGTGTGTTTGTTGGGTGGGGGGGGGGGGAGAACTATTTGTCAGTGCTGCCGTTATTTGTGTCTGTCATTCATTCGTTGTAGTGGTGTGAATCGGGCTAAAGTGTTGCTACCAACAACTACGTATACTGCAAACAGCTGCCTGAGGGTTGTTTTTCACAGAGATGATCACATCGGTCGATTTGGTTCGAAGACATTACTACAATATAAATGAACTCTTACTGGTCACAACACTCACTCTCCAGCCCACACTTTCCCAAAACTCCGTTCTAATGTACCACCTCTACTCGCGACTGTTGGAGACAGCTTGGCTCAGCATGTGCTAATCCGCATACAGGAGGGAAAAAGTTCAAACGTCACAATGAACATCACCGTGGGCTTTAGCTATTTCGTTGTTATGACTGTTTTAAATAGCATTTCCCGCATTAAAATTACACCATACCTTTCTTAACGCATTCGAATACTAGAATGCATAAATGAAATTTAATGTAAATACGTTTACATCAACTGTATTGATTTAAACTCTTGTGCACACATCAGCAGATTCATCACCTCTGCTGGCTGTGAGTTTATTGACTCCACAGTTCAATTATTTACATCGAAACACGACGTCACTTCTGTATTTGATGTGCTTTGATGTGCTGACATTCCGTGATGAGTTTGATGTGCTTAGAAAGTGCCATACTGTCGCCAATCGTCACGAGATGCACTGGCATGGCTTAGCGGTTTTTGAAGGTAGTGGTAGACATATTGGTTGCAGTTTATTTGAAGTTAACTGGCTCCTTCGTTATCATTATTACGAACACTGGATCAGAACAGTCTGACTTGTACGAACACGAATACATACGAAAACGTGTAAACGTTGCAGAAACGGAACTAAAGATGCATATAGCAAGTGGATCTGTTGGTGAAGAACTGGACAGAATTACGCACCCTAGGTTGTCTTAACACGGTGTAGACTAAATCAAGGAAACCCCCTAAAATCTTAACCGTTTTCAGTTGCCTACATGATTAGCATTAAAACATCGTTAATCAAATGAACTACCGTCCTTAATACCGTTCAATATACAGTTGAAATAATGTAATACTCACCTCACTTTGTTACGGATTTAGATTGATTTGTTTTGATGCTATCGGCTATCCCTTGCTAGATGTTCGAATATATATAAAGCAATACATAGAGGGCGCATGTAATGCTATGTGATTGCGACGTCAACAGCATCTATGGTAGAACGTGGAAATGAATGACTTTCGACCTTTGAATCTAAAGACAAAACCATTAACACTCAACCTTACAGGCAGTTCCAGACCTTGCTGTTGTAGAAGCATGAAGACGGAATGCGCAGCCAATTGTACTTGCTGAATTCATCCAGCAGAGTCCTTACGCATGCTACACTTTCCACATACTAAAATTTTGCCGAGTTACAACCTCCATTGCAACAGGTATTCACTACTTTGAGGAAAATAGATTGACAAATCCCGTATTTACCAAAGTTACAGCCACAAAACTAACATCTTATATACAAAGACAACACAAGAATTTCAATTTTTGTGTGTTACACAACGCTAAATCACGATTGCAATGCACATAGTGAATAGTTAATTGTGAAAACAATCCAGTGTGATTATCAGACAATGGGGCAAATATAGTATCGAGTGTTGTCTGCAACTACTACAGTGCAGTTTTGCATGGTATCATTATAGTAAAGAGATGTTCTGTTTGCAGTATCCTGTAAAGGAACTTGTAACAAGACAATCAGATACGTTAATATGGTGGCCATGATCTGAAAAAAATAAATAAATGCATAAATAAAATACATTGTGAAGGCAGCACAGATACTTGCAGAAGTAAATGATGTGAATTCTTTCATTTTCAATAAAAGTGAAATATGGAAAATTTTTCTGAAATTTTCTTTCAAAGTGGATATAATTTAGAACATTTGTCATTAAAACTTCAGCTGTAAATATGATATCGTGTGTTGTGATATCGCTCTCGCAAATGTTCGTGATATCGCAGAAACATGTTACCATGTGAACTTTGGCCCCCAAAGTTGAGCCATTAGACTGGTCCATCACGGAGCTTTTTGCCCGGTCTTTAAACCAAATTCATCACAGCGTTCCCCGAAATGGTGTTTCAGATGTGTCGAGCCATACCTTTGCAGTGCACCATGCCATCTGTCACGTCCGCCTCTAGGCCAGTCAAAATAGTGCTGAAAACGGAATTAATTAGCAACAAGCTACAAATTTGTGGGATGGTCTCTGGTGGCGTGCTAGACAACATACTTTAAATTCCCTTGAAATCCTACCATTGTGCGCCATCTTGGAAACATGGTGTCCGAAAACGGTTTTTTCAATATATCTCGGTAACGGTTGCTCGGGCATGAAAATATGTTCTCTCCAAAAATGTACAGCATTCAATTTTCTACAAAAATGTCCTATGATTCAGCCAATAAACGTTGTAGAAGAATATTGAGCTTATGCCGCCATCTTGGGAACAAGCGCCCGAAATCAGTTTTTTCAATATATCACGGAAACGGCTGCATATAATAATGTTTAATCCGAAATTGTAGAGCATGGAATTGTCTGCAGAAAAGGTTCTATTCGTTTTTTTTAACTGAGTCAATGATTCAGCGAATAAGCGCAAAACAGTACCAAAGGGGTCACGCATGTGGTCTCCAATGCACGCAGTGTACATTATACTTCATATAATTGGGCGGCTTGGAACACAAAATTGATGGAATTTTTCAGTTTTCGTGAACAGCATGAAAACATATGAAAAGTAACCGGAAAAAATAGCTATGATAGCAAGTTGAAAAATAAAAACCTGGGAGGAGGTGGAGGGGGTGATTTACCCCAGCAAAAAAGGTAGTAATTAATAGTGATTTTCGTGTTCAAAGTATTCTTGCAAGCCATCTAATACCCCAAAATGGATATGCGTAGGATTTTCTGAAAGGTGGGATCTATTCTTTCCATCAATCCTACCCGAGACTGTTTACTTTAGATAGGGACCATTCTACGCCTATTTAAACGTGAAGAGGTAAGGGGGTGATGGCAAAAGCGTATGTTGATTTTCAAATTCAAATGCTCTTGTGACCCCTCTAATAGCCCGAAATGGACATGCTTAGAATATTCAGAAAGGTGGGTATCTATCCTTTCTATGAATCCTAACCGAGATTGTTTGGTTTAGATATAAATACAAATGTAAGCATTACAATGGCATTATGAAACTCAAAATAGCCGCTACACCAATTACAGTTACACCTTAAAATAGGCGTAGGATAGTCCTTATCTAACCAAAACAATTTCAGTTAGGATTGATAAAAGAATAGCTCCCCACCTTTCGGAAAACCTAATCACGTCCATTTCTGGTCATCATAAGGCTTGCATGGCCACTTTGAATTCTAAAATGACCATATGCTTTCGCTGCTATGCCATTACCTCTTGATCTTTAAATGGGCGTACAAAAGTCCCTACCTAAGTGAAACAACTTCGGTTAAGGTTGATGGTAAGAATAGATTCCCACCTTTCAGAAAATCCTAGGCATGTCCATGTCGGACTATTAGAGGCCTTGCAATAACACTTTGAATTTTAAAATTGACATAAGCTTTCGCCGCTATGCCATTACCTCTTCACCTTTAAATGGACGTAGAACGGTTCTTATCTCAGTTGAATAATTTAGGCTAGGATTGCTAGAAAGAATATCTCCCCACCTTTCGGAAAACCTAATCACGTCCATTTCTGGTCATCATAAGGATTGCATGGCCACTTTGAATTCTAAAATGACCATATGCTTTCGCTGCTATGCCATTACCTCTTCATCTTTAAATGGGCGTACAACAGTCCCTACCTAAGTGAAACAACTTCGGTTAAGGTTGATGGTAAGAATAGATTCCCACCTTTCAGAAAATCCAAGGCATGTCCATTTCGGGCTATTAGAGGGATCGGAATAGCACTTTGAATTCGAAAATAAAAGTACGCTTTCGCCGCTATGCCATTACCTCTTCACCTTCAAATGGACGTACGATGGTCCCTGCCTAAGTTAAACAATTACAGTTAGAATTGATGGAAAGAATAGATCCCCACCTTTCAAAACATTCTAAGCATATCCATATTGGGCTATTAGGGAACTTGCCAGTTATTCCCCAGACTTTCTGGAAACCATTTCTGGTGATAAGTCCATGAAGCAATGCATAGATAAGCAATGCATTTTTCAAACAAACAGAACACAAATAAAATACATCTTCCTTAGAGATATTTAAGTTAAAGCAACATTTTGGGAGGAAACTTGAAAAATCTACATTTGCCATTTGTAGTGCTTCTCGATGGCCAAAATTGCACTACTAGGTAAACTTTTGACCAAACTGTTGCACTTATTAAAATGTTTGTAGAGACAAAAAAAGGCTACAAATTTATTTTTCTTAAATTATGTAGTGAAGTGATTTTCGTGTAGGGCAATGGTTTGGGAGGAAAACAAGAAAATGTGTTTTTTTTTGGGGGGGGGGGGGGCAAATGGTGGCTATTTTTATCAATATGGTGGACAACGTAATGGTCGGATTTCAGGGTACTTTTATTATTTCGTTTAGCACACCACCTGTGACCATCCCACAAAGTTGTAGCTTGTTGCTAATTAATTCCATTATTGGCCCATTTTTTACCTAATTTTACTGGACTACTCCCCTCACACGCCACTCTCACTTTTTTAATTAGATAACAGGATTGTAATAATATTTGTACTTGATTTACATTAAAAAAATGAATTAAGATTTTTATTAATTGGTGGGGGAGTGGGGATGTGTTTGATTCGTTCTTGGTCACTTGTCCGGACGATAAATTGGCTGTCGATTAAATGGGTGCCGATCACTTTTCCTGACACCCAAATGATTGCTGTCACCACCGATTGACCGTTCTCTATCCAAGTATGCAAACCCGATTGGCAGTTGGGTGTAATTCCAAAGTTGGTGACATCATTAGGAACATTGTCTATCAAATTTCGTGGTGGGGGCGAGGGGAGATTTTTAGAGCTTACGGTCGACGAAAAGCTGATCATAAAACCGCCGTTAGAAATCGGAACTTGGCGTATGCTTCAGTTCTCCATTTTGTTGAAACAGGCAATCGCCCTAACCTAGCTTTCAGAGCTTCAACCGTCAGCAGTAAAAAAAAATACTTATGTACGAAATACAATTTGCGTTTATTTTCACGACCCAAATATGAGAGAATGGGTAATTATTTTCATTCTGAGCAAAAAAAAAATGTCATCCAGCAGTCTTGGCGATGGAACGTTCAGTAAGAGTACTGATGATAAGGTTACGTGTGGAGGTGAGCCCCAAGAACAGATTGATTTTAGACCTTTTAATTTGATTGGTTTGATATTATATCTTGGAAATTGTGGTTTTTTTTTTTACTTTTCTACTGAAGATAGGTGAAGCATGAATTTTACCCTAGTAAAATCGTAAGAGCCTGCCCTCTACGTGCTGGGACGGAACTTATTAAATCAATATTGCCATTACCTTTTAATAAAAATAAAAATAATACGTAATGTTAACTGGCTTATTAACATTTTAATAAAAAATCAGTTAGGAGCTAACAATTATACTAAAACGCTATATTATGATTGCAAAACTGCAGCTATCACTTTGCTTCAGCTAATGAAGGAAGGAAACAGGCTAATGAGTTTCGTAGTATTTTGTCTCGACAAGCCTCAAAATCTTAAAAATTTAGGAGGCTATAGCTTTTATGACAGTTGCAGGTATGCAAGTTGACGCCAACCTATTAAATGAAACAATAACTACTTACAGTTGTAAATGTTGTCATATTGATTTTAAATATTCCCCATGCTGAAGTTATTTCTACTGGACATTGGCTTAGCAAGGTGATCAGAGACTGTACCTGGAAAGAGTATTTAAGTTAAATTCAACTTCAAACAGTGTGCTAAAATGATAAGAATCTCGATTAGTTTAAAAGAGTTTAGGAAGTAATCGTAATCTTTGCCTGATAGTGTTGTAGATTTGGTGCAATAAGCAATGAGTACTTAAATATGCTATTTTCCTTCTCCTGCCTATAGCAACATTCACGGTGCACCTTGCTGATATACCTGTGATGCCCCCATGGAGTCAAAAGTGCCAGTGTTTAAAGTATTCAATATTGGTGGAAAACGGGAACAATTAGCTATAGATTTAGACATAGAAGAAACTTCTGACGTGTAGCATGAATTTCATAAAAACCACACTTGAATTTGTTAAATGTGAATCATTTCAGATACTCTTAAATCAAAATATTAAATAATGCATGTGTTGTTGTGTTGATTGATATGCACTTTTTTGTCTTCATAAAATATCCACCCAAAACCAAAACTGGTATTAAAAGCCGCCAAGGTTCCTAAAACGATCCGCCGTTGAAAGTAGTGATATCATTCGACCAGGGAAAGGCCGCCAAGGTTAATCCCATTAGCCAAGTTAATCGCACCAACTAATAGTTCGACAGTTAAATGATAACAGAACATTGGTACTCGCTGTAGCAATCTTCAAGTTTTCATGTAATGTCAAAAGTATTATTTGGTGCGATTAACTTGGCTAACAGGATTATGCTTGGCGGCGTTTCCCTCATTGAATGATATCAATACATTCAAAGACCGATCGTCTTTGGAAACCTGACGGCTTTTTATACCAGTGTTGGTTTTGGGTGGATATCACAACTTTCATAGGACTGTGAACGTACAAAAGCTCACACCATCTTATATTCAACTCTACCTATTTTCTTGAGGAATTTTATGTCTATCAATAATTAGCCTTTACATCAGTAAAATTGAGAATTTTTTCGTGTGCTTTCTTCGTTCATATTTAGTCATGCAGAAACCCCCGAAGGTAACTGTTACTTTAGCAACGGACCGTGAAGCATTTTTTTTTTTTTTGGTTATTAGCAAAAACTCCGTTTGCTCGTGGATGTTCGTATTGTTGCGTAACCATCATCCAACGTGCATCCCTTTATTCTTATGCAACCCACGGCAACGTAAATGTTTGCTTAATTTCGTTACAGTTCAGCTTTTATTTCGTCCAGGCTTTTAGAATAAATTTAAAGGACAGTGTTGATTGTTCAAGCCATTGTTGCTTGAAATCTTTAGTTGCATCGGAAAAGAAACGAAATGTATATTCATTCCAATTTCAAAACGCTCTCACGCATTTGTACTGACCCCTACATCCCCCAAACCTACAAAAGGACTATGTTCAGATCACCATGCATCCGTGTGTAAAAATTCAGCTGCGTAGTAATTCCCAATTTTACGCAATTCATGAGCAATAAGTCTAATAGATTTAACACTGGGAAAAACGTTATTAGCAAATTAGCAATCTAGACAGTATCATAATAACAACGTTATTGAAGCATCTCTTTCTCTATTAAGGGTGGACACTCATCCTTTAAATTTTAGTTTTACTTTATCCCTGACCCTTCCCGTTACATTTTTCACAATTTGAAAGATTTCGGTCGCATTGGGATTTATCCTCAACATGATAAAATATGCTTTTTGTTGCTTACAGTTCGCAGGCTCATGTCTGCTAGTGAAGCCGCCTTTTTTATCAACAATCATTCTTTTAACAATCAGATCTCTACAATCGCACGATCTACTGTTAATTGGCGGCGACACACTAGCGTGTTTCTAGATAATTATAAGCATGTATGACAGCACAGCAACTGGCTTGAGACATGATAGTTCTGGCCTACTATCAAGACACACGCTAGTGTGTCGCCGTCAAGTAACAGTAGGTCATCCGATTGTAGACATGCGATTGTTAAAAGATATTGATGATGAAAAAAAAAGGCAGCCTCACTGTCAAACTGTTTCTTTTAACCGAAACAAGCTTATACCATGCTCCCCATGCGGTAGAAAACTTTGCAAATCGTTTGAATCAGTTGTCTTGGGTTCAGTAACGAAGAAAACCTCAACATTAAAATGTGGGTACGTGTTTTTTATGGAGAAAAAGTACCCTCAACAACATTGATTTGTGTTACTAGTAACTAGTGACTAGCTAATCAGCAGACTCCCATGTTAAATCTCATTAGGTATATAAGGCACCTGTACAGCTCACTAGGGAAAGTAGATTATAACACGATTAAGTGGTATACGTTTAACGTTTCAGTACTTAATTGTCAGAATACACTTTTGTTGCAAATGGGTGGTTCAGTTATGGTGTAAGTTTAGTTTAGAGTAAGGTAGCTTTTGTAGCAGGGTGTTTGTCTTCGGGCCACGGACCGAATAAATTTCTCATTACTGGTTCACGAAGAGACAAGGTATCTTTTATTGCATAGAAATTTATGAAGTTCTTGCAGCTACCACACCATTATCTTGATCTTGTTCGTCGTCGTTTCCATCTTCCGCATGACATTGCGCGTCAATTGGGTGATAAGTCTGTCCTCCTGTCCGGTGTTTTTCAATTTTTGCAGGAGGTACAGATGTATGACAAGATTTAGATTAGGGGTTTGAATAACATCTCTGTAATGTGTGGTGCAGTGGCAACCCGGACCACTGCACTGTGACTGAGGTTGGCGCTAATGACCAAGTTGTCGACGTGCCATTAAGCCTCAATCCCCCCCCCCCATTATACCATGGGATTCTTTGTACATTCACAGGCCTATGAAATTGTGATATCCATCCAAAACCAAAACTGGTATAAGAGAAGCCGCCAAGTTTCCAAAATGGGTCGTCCTTTGAAAGTAGTGATATCATTCAACGAGGAAAATACCGCCAAGGTTAAATCCTATTAGTCAAGTTAATCGCACTGAATAATACTTTCAACGTTAAATGAAACCTTGAATATTGCTACCGCTAGTATCAATCTTCTATTTTCATTTAACCTTCGATCTTTTAGTAGGTGCAATTAATTGGATAATAAGATTGACCTTGGTGGCCTGTCCCTTGTTGACTGATATCACTACTTTCAAAGGCCGATCCTTTTTGGAAACTTTGCGGCTTCTCTTATACCAGTTTTGGTTTTGGGTAGATATAATCAGACGAAAGCAATTATTAACCTTGCAATACATGAAGCATTTCAGACACATTCGGGTAATGGTTGTCTCGACATCTGACATTTCTGTCCTGTAGTAAGAATTTTCCAAAAGCAGCCGATGAATTCACAAATTTTAAAGAATTTAAGACAAGATTAGGGTAATGCTTGTCTCGGCATCAGACAGTTCTGTCTTATAATAAGAATTGCCCAATGACAGCAACCGAATTCGCAAATTGTTAAGGATTTCAAAACATTAGGGCAATGGTTGATTTCAACTTCTGACAGTTCTGCCCTATAGTACGAATTTCCCAAAAGCAGCCAAAGAAGTTGAAAATTGTAAAGCATATCAGACACATTAGGGCAGTGGTTGGCTCGACATCTGACAGTTCTGTCTTATAGTAAGAATTTCCCAAAAGCAGCCACTGAACTCGCAAAGTGTAAAACATTTCAGAAACATTAGAGCAATGGTTGGCTTGACATCTGACAGTTCTGTTCTATAGTAAGAATTTCACAAAGCCAGCCACTGAATTCGAAAATTGTAAAGCATTTCAGACACATTAGGACAATGATTAGATCGAACCCTGATAGTTTCGTAGAAACAATTACACAAAAACAGATTTTGAATTTGCAATTGCTGGATCGACATCTGACAGCCTATGTAGTAAGAATGTCAGAAAAGAGCAGCCACTAAATTCGCAAATTGTAAAGCGTTTAAGACACATTAGGACAATGATTATCTCGAACCCTGATAGTTTCGTAGAAACAATTACATAAAAACAGCTTTTGAATTTGCAAAATTTAAAGTTATTTCGGAAAATTAGAACAATCACTACAAGCACGAGATGTGACAATTCTTTCCAGTGGTAAAAAGTTCCAAAAAGCAGGTAGATATTGAATTGACAAAATATAAGGTGTTTCACACACATTGTGGCAATGACTGGGTCGAAAATGCATCGAGATCTACCTGAAATGCTTCAAAAAGTTTTCAAAGCTGCTGTTGAATTCTCAAAATGTGAAACATTTAAGACACATTATGGCACTGATTAGCTCGAGACCTGATAATTCTGTCATACAGTTACAAGTTCCTGAAAACAGATATTTAATTCGCAAAATATAAAGTATTTCAGAAACATTAGGACAACGATTGGCTCCAGATACAACACTTTTGTTCCATAGTAACAAAAGCCGCAGTTGAGTTCGCGAAATTTGATGGATTTCAGACACAACACGAAAATGACCAATTCAAGACCTGTTGATCTCTGATTTATGTACCAATTTCGTAAAAGTGACCACTGAATTCAAGAAGGTACGGTAACAAAATTGCATAACTTTTTTTGGGTAGATTGGTCGCATTGCATATACACATCATATTATTATTAGTAGCAATACCATGTATTAAAGTTAAATCCTTGAAACAGTAACGTCAAACACAGTAATCCTTGACAAACTTCGTTTCGTGCAACCTATCACACAATTTCAACTGTTACACCAACTCCATTTCACATTTAACTCCCGATAACTTCTTTACCTTCTCTTCTTCTTCTCTCAGCATACGAGTTCTATCGTTGCGCAATAGTATTTTTAAACCAAGCCCAGCCTAAAAATGACGAAAGACTCTATTAATGTTATACACTAATCTTGCACTAATCAACTGTATTAGTTTACACGCCATCGGAAAGCATTCCTCA
>JAHWFP010014166.1:0-12570 GCA_023313725.1 Lithobius niger
GGGGGGGGGTGACTCCATAAACT
The DNA here is from genome assembly GCA_023313725.1 of Lithobius niger. Lineage (NCBI taxonomy): Eukaryota > Metazoa > Arthropoda > Chilopoda > Lithobiomorpha > Lithobiidae > Lithobius > Lithobius niger. The sequence continues at coordinate 24 of JAHWFP010014166.1, forward strand.
CGTTCTCGCATAATATTTGCAGTATGAACATAAAATAGAGGTTGTGGCTGTGGTTCCAATTAGGCCTGGCTGCTAATAGCAATATGGCACTGACTCAAGTTTAAACCAGTAAGTGTACGCAAAACACTCATTGATAGGACAGTACGGTCATCTATACTAAAGTATTAGGGCTGTGTGTTAGATATCGTAATGGAGTTGTGGCAGTGAAAGATTATTACTAAGTATTTCACCTTCAGTAGCATGATAGGATATTCGAATGCAGAAATGGTAGACATGCATCTTATTTACGGAAAGGAAAATGGAAACTGAGTGGAGGCCAGATGCCTCAATATCAAAATATTTCTAGACTGCCAACCTCCTGAGAGAGGACCATCCTAGATTTAACCCGTGTCGTAGGGAAACGAGGGAAACTGCAGAACAAGACATGTTCGAAAGCCTCATCTGCAGGAGCAAACCTGTAACACTATTGTCTATCCTTTGCAGTGGGTCCGTGGTCTCAGTACAGCTGAATTCCCTGCACGGTAAGATTTCTGTAGATAGTTGCTGCAACAATGTGCTCACAGTCAGGTGTTCCTTCATTAGTGCTATTCACAGATGAATCTTGTTTTGGAAGCGATAGAATCGTTATTTTCCGCAAGTGACCATTTCTGGGCAGATGCAAATCCAAATGCCGTATTTGAGTCAAAACATCAGCAAAGCTATAACATAAATGTGTGGGTAGGTATTATTGGTGATGTTCTGATGAGCACTTTTGTTCTACCTCTACGGCTAGCTCGTGAAACCTACTGGCAGTTCCTGCTGGATACCCTTCTGGCATTATTACAGAAAGTACCATTAGTTACAAGGCAGCATATGTGGTTCATTCATGATGGTGCTCCAGGCAACTTCAGCCTAGTAGCTCACAATATCCAGAATAAAACCTTGGTGCATGCTGTATAAGTCGGAGGGCACCACCTGAATAGCCATTATGTTCACTTTACCTAAATCCTCTCTACTTCTTTTTATGAGACGTTTGTAGTCTCTAGTGTATGCTACTCCTGTTAATGGCACTTCGTCAGTGTAGAGAGGCCTGTTGCCATACAATCCGAAATATTCCTGGCATCTTTGAGCATGTTTGGCAATTGATGACACGACCTGCTCAGAGATGTATATTGACACTCACGGTGGACACTGAGCAACTGCTTTGAACAGATGCCATAGAGCATTTGGGTTAACCACTTAACACATTGTGTAGCATACAATTACATGTTTTAAATCCGAGTCAATATAACAATGCAGTTAGAAGCCGGGCCTAAGTCGAACCACTGCTATAACCACCATTTTATTCTGTTCCTACAAATCTTACAGGACGAAGCTTATGATGAAATTCCTCCTCTTCCCCATCCCCGAACCAAGATACAGATTTCTTAAATTGTTTAGGCTTTTGTAGCCTTCTTGCCGCAAATGTTTTGCATGACATTCAGTTTTTACCATATTGGATCCTATCTGTACGATGCAAATCACATAACAAAATTTAGGCTAAGTTGTTTTTACATCATTTTATTTCTCATTTTATTTTGGTTATTATTATGGTTTCACCCGTTGTAGTGCCCCAAAGTTATTGAACAAGTAGGCTAGGGGTGTGGTAGTTACAACCCTGATTGAAACTAAGTTACAACTACTAAAAATTGGAAGGGTTGCCCATGCATTCACATGTTAGGAACCCAGCCGCCTTCCCCCTGGAGCTTGGATGTGCACACGAATCTAGGAAAGCAGGTATATCTCGAATAGGAGGCATTTCAGAAACTTTTCATCAATTTGTTGCGTATGACACGCCCTTCGTTTGTGAAATAAATTTTTTATACCCTATACATTTAAATGAAAAATACTTTTATTTTATTCTGTAGCAGGGTTGCACAAACCGAAAATAAAGTCGAAATAATATGCAAATGTGCACAAATCTTTCATCATCAAACAGATTCTGTTTATGCTTGGTTAGTTGTTTGGTTGGGTGTTGGTTGGTTGTAAGAGGATGTATAGGATATCGCCCGCTTCCGAGTGCTGGGACCTAACAATGTCGAAGGCGCGCAGCGCCCGAGCCATTGTTGGATTCCAGCATGAGGAAAGCGGGCGATATCCTTCTTCTAACCCGTTTTGAAGCTATCAGTCCGACGTACATTGTTGAACGCAAGTGAGCGCGAGTGGAATACATTGTTGTGTTTAGCCAGAAGAAAGTTTGTGTACACTATTCGTTAAGACGCAATGCTACACGCAACAAAAAAAAGCAACGTTTAATTTTGAAAGCGGTTGCAATGTAGTAATTAACATGAATGCTTGCACGATTTTTTTGACGTTTGAGGTGGTGTTGTTTTCAAAATTTGTTCCATGTAATTAATTATATTCGGTTCCTGTTTTCCTTTTTGTCATTTAATGAAATGAACGTTTGGAAAGCAGAGGTTGCAATGTTGTGAATTGTTGAACGTTTTTTTTTATTTGTTTCAGTAAATTTATTACATTTGTTTGTTTTCTTCCACTTTTCATTTAACGCAAACGGGGGCTGTGATCCACGTGGAGAGCTGGGCCCAGCCCTCCGCCGCGGATCCCAGCACTCCTCGGCCTCGTTCGTTGTTGCGATTCCGTCGTGCTGTATTGTTGTAAGAGGACTGAGAGCTTCAAAACGGGTGAGAAGATCATCTTCTCCTCTGAAAGTAGAAGGTTACAAATGTGAGAAGTTTGTCAAAGGAAATCAAATTAATCCGTTCGTTGTGTAGGCGTATTTACTAAGGCCAATCTTGGTCCTAAATTACCGAAATTAACGAAAACTGACCATTTGCCACAATCAGCAACAACCACCCAACTATCCCTCAACAATACGTGCCATCATAATTGTTGCATACTTTTTTTCGTGGAAGCATCGAACTTTCCGGGAACGTCCATCAACAATGGACTAGCGGCAGCAGTAAACGAGGAACAAATCAATGACTTGGCTTGATACTTTATTTGTTTATTTGATTGTTATACGCCTTTTGTTCACGATTGTCGGCTGATGGCTGGCAACTAGCACTATTTACAACAACGTTTGTGTGGTTTGTGTATTGGTGGTCACGTCGTGTGGATTTTATTTCCTACGGTAGTACAGCAGTTTTTCCTAAATACTGGTAGTAGTTAGCAGGCTAAATATTTACTCACTAGTGAACATGAGGGACTTTCTACGTTGGATAAAAGATCATTGCCCCCTGTACAAAAGATTTACAAGGTATAGATACAGAATGCTAATATTACAAGTTTTGAATACCATTATTAACAAATTATTAGCGGCGTGTGGTGCGAAGTATAAGCAAAGTTCGGCGTGGCATGGCTTATACTTTGCAGCTTATGCAGCACATTTTAAGTAAAGTAAATTGAGTAAAGTAAAAATTATTGGGGCAGTTTCTGCTCATAAGGATACTTATTTATAGGTAACTAGCGGAGTCGCTCGCTTCGCTCGCTTCGCTCGCTCATTCCGCCGTTTCTCGCTGAACTCGAGGAGATTTCTTGTTGCAACTCATATGGAGCTGACAGACACTTCCAGCCAAAATTATCAAACACATGTTCAAGGAAGTGATCCAAATAATGTGCGCATTTTTCAACTACAGGATAAATATTAAGAGTGTTTAGGAAAAAGTGCTGTTTCTGAAGACAAAACGCTGATTTTCGTTCGCTTCGCTCACTCAATCAGCGCAACCTACCCTACTACTTAATTACTGTATTTAGGAAAAAGTGATGTTCTGATGACAAACGTTGATTTTCGTTCACTTCGCTCACTCAATCAGCGCAACCTACTCTACTACTTTATTACTGTTTTTAGGAAAAAGTGCTGTTCTGATGACAAACGCTGACCATCGTTCGCTTCGCTCACTCAATCAGCGCACACATTTCCTCAGAAACGTACTGAATCATTGTAACACCGAGAACCTCACATCACATGTAATTTGTGTTAGTACTACACTTTACATGGGCTTTTTTGTTTCACTTGTTTAAGAATTTTTTTCTTTACGTCCTGCTCATTGAAGATTTTTCCATCGGTTCCTTATCACTTCATTTTCTGATGATCCCTCACTTGGTGAAACAGCTGCAGAAATCAAGTGAAAACGCTTGGTTCCAATGATCTTTTATCCAACATAGAAAGTCGTTCATTTGCACTACTGTATAAATATTTAGCATACTACTGTTTCTGATGACAAACGATGATTTTCGTTCGCTAGGCTCACTCAATCATCGCAAATATTTCCTCAGGAACGTGAACAAATCAATATAACCACCAAGAACCACACATCACTTGGCGAAAACAGCTGCAGAAATCAAGTAAACACGCCGCAGCTTGAATGCAAATTAGGCCTACACAAGACACTAACAGTACTCTTATCCAAAGCTGATCGTGTTTTAACACAAATAAGGAGGGAACTGGCTGATGGCCTTACGTGAAAACTAATTCTCTTGTCATAGATTTGTCAGTCATTATAGAATCGGTGAATGACTCCAATTTTAAAACGGATAATAAATTAGTACTGCGAAAAGCTACTCGTGTTTACGGAACAACAATTTAGTAACTCACTCCTCGTTGGTCCGTTGACGCCATACCGTTGTTGATGGACGTTCTGGACGGCTTCGAGGCTTCCACGAAAAAATGTGGCAACAATTATGACGTCATGTATTGTTGAGGCATTGTTGGGTGATTGTTGCTGATTGTTGCAAATGGTCATTTTTCGTTAATTTCGGTCATTTAGGACCCAGCTCGGACTGTAAAAATACGCCTACACAAAGAACGGGTTAATTTGCTTTTTTTTTGACAAACTTCTCATATTTGTAGCCTTCTACTTGACAAGACAGATGTATGACAAGATTTAGATTAGGGGTTTGACTAACATCTAGGTAATGTGTGGTGCAGTGGCAACCCGGACCACTGCACTGTGACTGATGTTGGCGCTAATGACCAAGTTGTCGACGCGCCATTAAGCCTCAATTCCCCCCCTCTTCTGCTTCCAGAGGAGAAGACAAACTACCCCAACCAACCAAGCATAAATTGAATCTTTTTAACGAGGAGAGATTATACTCCAACCATAGCATCTTGGGGTAGGTCGAAACTGGCCGTGTAGCTTTACTGCAGTCACATTACTTCCGTGACACTGATGGCTAACTGGCTTTCGTATTGGGAGTATACTGAGATATAAATAAAAATGGTAGAAATGAGTAGAAAACAAAAAGGAGCTCGTTTGATCGTTTATGGCAAGGAATAAGTAAACTAGGTAAAAACCTGGAAAAAAGCAATATGTTGGTGTACTGTTGGCTCCACGTGAAACACTACTGTGACGTTGAACTTATTTGACCATTTTTAGTTTTGTTTATTTGTATTATGAACTGATGCACTAAGAAAAACGCGCACATTATTCGGATTACTTCCTTGAACATTTGTTTGACATTTTTGCAGGGAGTGTCTATCAGCACCATATGAGTTGCAACAAGAATTTCCTCGAGCACAGCAAGACGTGGCTGAATGAGCGAGGGAAGCGAGCGACTCTTCTAATTCTCTATTAAACAAGCATGTCTGTATATTCATAATAGTCCGGCAGCCGACACAAAAACCCAAAAGAATATTCTGCACAAGATGTTCTATGATATGTCCGTACTCCAAAATGTAATGATGTAACCTTGGCACCCTTGGGGAATACTAGATGGAAAATACTAGATCCAAAAATGGCAACAACAAAACAGTTTTTTTCTACTTGCGCCTAAACCGTTCATCCTATTGAAAATTAACTTGGTACCAATTATGTTTAGAATAAAATTTCCTTCAAAAAGGTCCCATTCATAGTTTTGGTAAAATTAATCCTTCTTGCCCGAATTCGTTATTTAATTTATTTTAGGCCGTTAAAGGCATGTTACATATACACTTCCTGACTTTAAACAGCTGCTGTACCCGTTCTAAATCGGATAGATGGACGTGATTAGGCTTAGATAAAAGATGAAGATGTTTATTTTCCAACAAGGGTAATTAAAGCGATTTGAATAAATAGGAGCTAAGCTACGACAGTTTACACACGTTGTAGCACTGTGCTTTACGCTTTGTTTTACTACATGTTCCATCTTTAAACTGCTGCACCATCCGCTCTAATTCGGATAAATGGACGTGATTAGGCTTAGATGAAAGTTGAAGTATATTTTTCAACAAGGGCAATTAAAACGATTTATATTAAATAGATGCTAAGGTACGACAGTTTAAAGATGGAACTTGTGGTAAAATAGCACAACATGCACTGTGTTACACTGTAGAAAAACTATCGTAGCTTAGCTCCTAATTGATATAAATCAATATAATTACCCTTGTTGGAATTCGTTTAAGCCTAATACGTCGATTTATCCGAATTAGAACGGGTGATGCAGCAGTTTAAAGATGTAACATGTGGTAAAATAAAGTCAAAAGCACAGTGCTATAACGTGTGTAAACTGCCATATCTTAGCTCCTAATTAATATAAATCACTTTAATTACCCTAGTTGGAAAATATACATCTTCATCTTTCATCTGAGCCTAATCACGTCCATTTATCTGAATTAGAACGAGTACTGCAACTGTTTAAAATCAGGAATTGTATATGTAACATGCGTTAATAGCCTAAAATAACTTAAATAACGAATATCGCCAAGAAGGAATAATTTTACCCAAACTATGAAAGAAACCTTTTTGAAGTAAATTTTATTCTAAACTTAATTAGTAACCAGTTAATTTTCAATCGTATGAACGGTTTAAATGCTAGAAGCAAAAAACTGTTTTGTTGTTGCCATTTTGGACGCCATCTTGAATTCTCCTAGGGTGCTAAGGTGTCATCATTATGTTTTGGAGTAGGGACACATTGTAGAAAATCTCTGCGCAAAACCACTTTCTGCATATAGTTTTTTTTAGGTTAGGCCAAAAATCAGCATGTGGCACCTGGACTATAACCAGTGGGCATATATTTCGGACTTGTCTGGCATGCAGTTACTTAGAAACAAGAAATGTGTCTACCTTTAGTCAAATCAAAGCTGTCGCTTTATCAAAGACGCACGACTAAATGGTTAATTGGGCACTGACGAAAATAAGCTGCATCAAAAACAAACCCCAATTGAAGTGATATTAGAAAGAAGATCCACAAGGATGAAAATTACCCTTATAGGTTTTAGCCAGTCAAAGAAGTGATATAGCAAAAATGGCTGCCACCTAGTTTTCTATACTGCATACTAAGCCTAACTCATGTACTCACCAAGAAGTGTTCATTTTGAAAAGTAGTCACACCACCCCTCCAACGAACTATGCCGAACTTATCATACCGACTATTATTTCAGATGGTAAACGAAACACTAGACCATTTTCATTTAACTTGTGAACTAATGTTCGGTGGGATTACCTTGGCTGTTATTCGTTGGCAGCGGTGATATCACGACTTTCCATGGTGAACACTTTTTGATCGTTATATGGGTTAGGCTTGGTAAGCCATGTTGAAAACTTGGTGGCAGCTCCTTTACTCTGATGTCACTACTTTGACTGGTTAAACTTGGTGGTTTTTAAGATTAGATAGATAAGATTTTATTCTCAAAGGGAGAAAAGGAACCCAAATGGGCATAAATAAATGCCACTAACAAAGGTCCAAAAATAAAAATAAGGGTTAGAAGATATACATAAAAGTAATACTAAAAGCAACTATAAACAGATTAAAACATTCCAATTGCAGAAAAAGAAAAAGAAAGAAAAATTCTTTTCCCCCTCTCTCTTTCCCTTAAATTTTACTAATTAAAAACTAGACAATGTCTGCCCAAACAGGCTAAACAAAAATGCACATGACCGGAATATATATTTTAAAACACCGCAAGAACCCCCAAGATCAACATCTTTCAACCTACGCTTGAACACCACAAGTGACGGGAGATGCACAACATCCCGAGACAATGCATTCTAAGGGAGAATTACCCGGTTTGAAGAGGAAAACTTACGATAGTTCAAATTTACGCACTTCACAACCTCTTTTAGTGGATAGCCACGAGTACGATCAGACGATCTGAGCTCAAAGAAACTGTCCGACGCAAGTGGCCCTGCAAGAGGCTGTAAGTAAAATTTAGATCAGTCTTCAGCCTGCGTAATTCAAGGGAATCCAGTCCTAGCAGGTTAAGTCTCTCACGATAAGAAAGATTTCGTACACCATGCAGTGACCTAGTAAAACTGCGCTGAACGGATTCAATTAGCTTGAGAAGATATGCGACCAAACAGGGCTGGCATACTCCAATAAAGGACACACGTACACCTTAGAGGCCCAAACGCGGGTCTTCTGTCACCAGACTTAAAACATTTCCTTATCATTACCGAACGTTTGCGGGCTATTTTAACAACATGGTAACAGTGATGGGAAAACTTAAGATCATGAGCAAGTCACACCCCAAGATTTTTCATGGATTTAACAGGTGTTAACACTGAACCGCATATGAAGAAGTTTAAATGAAAATATATGTAACCAACATGCATAATAAATTATTTATGGGAAGCAATTGGAAGCTGCCAATTTTCCGACCAGGACTGAAGGTTATCAATCTCCGATTGGAAATTAAGAAATGTGTTGTTATCGACCACATGGGAGTAAAGTTCATTACGATAGAATCACTATGGTCAGTGGACAGATCATTCAGATTCAAGATAAAAGGTAGCGGGCCCAAAACAGAATATTGAGGGTCCCTACTGCCAACAATGACGGACTCACACGCTGGGTTCTACCAACTAAAAACTCAGCAAGCCAAGACGAAAGGTTTCCTCTAAATCCGAGACAATCCAAATTGGTCAAAAGTTTGATGTGCAACACCGATTCAAATGCCTTAACAAAGTCTATGAAGACAATGTCTACAGGTACACCTGCGTCGACAGAGCTAGTCCAATCGTCCAGTGCCAATAAGAGCTGGATGCAGGTAGAAAGTCTAGGCAATAAACCGAACTGGTCGTTCAACAACAAATTACAGTCCTCAATGAAAACAAACATACTTTTCAAGATAAAACTCTCAAGAAGCTTACAAGCTTAGAAGCTTAGAAGCTTAAATAGGTGAGAGCAATTGGTTTATAGTTCCCTGGATGAGATGCTTCCTCTTTCTTACAAATTGGACTAATGTCAGTAGTTTTCCAGTGTTGGGAGATGGCCCGATTTAAGAGATAAGTTAAAGATCCACGATGCAAAAGGGTGTAAAGGGATGCAAATTTGGTGTTTGATTTCCTTAAAACAGAAGGCATTAAAACCATCTGGCCCTACAGCCTTGCTAGGTTTAATTTGCGTTAATGCCATGAGCATTAAGTGTTACAGTACTTCATGAGCATTAAGTGTTATAGAAGGCCACGTCCAACTATTATGAAAACCATACCACACTGGAGTATGTACAGATTCAGCAATGACATTTTTTTGAAAACTGTCAGCTAAGGACATTGGCCTTATTAAAATTATCTGTGATAAACCCTCCATTTAATTTAAAAGGTGGAATAGTTTGTCCTCCACCGGACCTGGCCTTAATAAATCTAAAAAGTGAGGTTAAGTTTCCATCGTTGATTGCCTTTTTTTCAGCCTATATTTCATGTTCTCGTACGAGTTTACATATACCTTTTGGCAGATCAAGTAATTTAAGCAAGCAGAATTTAAACATGAGGCTTTATAAATTGGCCAGAGTTCTAATTTCCTGTTACGTAACCTAAGTATTAGGGATCGACCGGGTAACAAAAAACCGAGTCCGAGCCTAGTCCGCGCCATTAGGCCTCAATCCCCCCCCCCCAGTCCGAATAATTATGATTACCCACTGAGCTGAGTCCGAGTAGTAAAACCGGGTCGTAGATTTTCTATTTTTGCTTTATGTTTATTATACAGCTTTTTTTTTACTTTGGGTTCGTTCTTTTTTTTTTTTTGCTTTCAGTCATTTTCATTTTGCTTTCATCCAGTTTTGTATTGCGCATAGTATAACAATGAACGAAAGCAAAAATAAATGGGTGAAACCAACTTTAAAAAACTGTAAAATCCAAGTAATTCTTTCAACAAATTTTTTAATTATAAACTTTACGTTATTAAATAAAGTGAAGTCAAAAATTAAATTGACCAGCAATTTTTTGTTCCAAATTTTTTATAATAAAGTGAAATGAAAAATAAATTAATTTTGGTTACTTTGTCTCACAATAGGCCTTTGTTGGCTTTAACCCTTTAAGCAACGATGTGGCCCAAGTGGAGTAACGACTTATATTTACGTCGAAACTTTTATGGGGAAGTCTGGGTCGAAAAATTCAATTTTCGGCCAAAATTTCGACATGAGAAAAACTGAAATTCGCTACCCGATATGTTGTGCATCGATTTCTGTAAACAAAACGTTGTTAACGATGTCTATACTTTTATAAAAAAAAAGCACTTTAGTTGATGCAGTCTCACTAAAAACTGCAAAAATATGGTGTTCATTCCTTTTTCCGAAGTTCAAGAACAAAAAAACTGGTCATTTTCGACAGCGGTAGCGATTGAACCATTTAACTGGGCACCGCCATCGTGGGTTCATTGAAAAGCTGGAATTTCCCTCTATCCAGGCCTCTCAACACATTTTCTCGATGCCAATCAGAAGAAATGTAAGAGGCTGTTTCTGGCGGTCTCGAGCTGCCTTTCCAAAGCAATTGGAAGATCGAGTTTCCTTATAGGCCAGTTGGCACCACGTGACCGATTTGGCGCGCTCTCATTGGCTGACGGGCGATTTCACAATGGCCGCCATAACGCGCTTCGGATTTCACGTGAGCACTTATGTTCAATTCGTTGTTGAAAATCATGAGAAAGATGATGTTTCACAACATTAAAAATTAAACAGTAGCTGCGATGTACAACTAAAATGAAAAGGAGCCTATTAGTCTAGCGGCCAAGGGCAACAATCGTGCATTTCCGGAAAAAGGCATGAAATTTTGAGAACTTATTTTATAGATCAAGAACAACATTTTTTGGATATGGTGCCCACTGAAGGCACTTCCGGTTTAGCGTCATGATGTCATCAAAGATGGCCACCACATGATTTAAACCAAAAAATGTGTAGCTCTGTAACCAATTAACCGACTTTAATATTGAATAGCTCGTTGGAAAGATAAAATTATAACTAACCAAAAATGTCCTATGACACAATAACACAACTCGCGCAGGTTAAGCGGTACAGCCTGTGGAACACGATATTGCGTGAAATGTTGAAAAAACACAAAATATGACTATTTCAACCTTAAGCTGTAGATTTTCTTTTCCTTGAACATTATCTATATTTTATTTTAAACATCACGTTGACATCGAAGTTTATGAAGTCTAACTGAAAACTGTGCATCTTCTTTTAAAATAATACAACAATGGAATGAACAAGAATTTTAAAACTCAACTGTTTGTTGATCATAATGTCAAACCAGGTTGCCGCTGCTAATCAAAACCCATACCAGAACCTGACGACTAGGCCGAAATGCACATGCTTAGGAATATCTGAAAGGTGGAGATCCATTCTTGCCATCAATCCTAACCGAAATTGTTTAAATTAGACAAGGACTGTCATACACCCATGAAGAGGTAATGGCGTAGCGGCGAAATCGCATGGTAATTTTCGAATTGAAATGCTCTTGCGAGCCCTCTAAGAGCCCAAAATAGACATGCTTAAGATTTTCTGAAAGGTGGGATCTATTCTTTCCATCAATGCTAACCAAAATTACTTAAATTAGACAGGGACTGTCCTACACCCATTTAAAGGTGAAGAGGTAATGGCGCAGTGGCGAAATCGTTTTGTGATTTTCGATTTTGAAATGCTCGTGCGAGCCCCATAATAGCCCAAAATAGACATGCTTAGGATTTTCTGAAAGGTGGGGATACATTCTGTTCATTAATCCTAACCGACGTTTCTTGGCTGAAATACAAATATGAGCATTACAATGGCCCTTTGAAATTGAAACAAGCCACTACACCAATTACAGCTGCATCTTTAAACTGGCGTAGGACGGTCCCTATCTAAGCTAAACAATTTCAGTTACGATAGGTGGAAAGAATAGATCCCCATCTTTCAGAATATCCTAAACATGTCTATTTTGGGCTATTAGAGGGCTTGTAAGAGCATTTTGAGTTCGAAAATCAACATACGTTTTCGCCGCTATGCCGTTACCTCTTCACCTTTAAAAGGGCGTAGGACGGTCCCTATATAAGTTAAACAATTTCGGTTAAAAATTGGTGAAACAATAGATCCTCATCTTTCAGAAAATCCTAAATATGTCAATTTTGGGGTATTAGAGGGCTCGCAGAGCATTTTGAACACGAAAATCACTACAACAACCAATTGAATAAGAGATTTCGTGGAAATTAAGGGTGATATGCTTTAATACGGATTTGGGATTCAAGGGCTGATTTTCTGTAAAAGATGTATATCACCTTTCCCGTCAAGAATTGTGTGCTGAACGTTTTTGCTTCACATTATGCATTTGTTGAGGTTAAGTACTTACAGCCAAAAAAAATCGTTTTTGTTGAGGGGGGGGGGGGTTAAATCCCCCCCCCC
>JAHWFP010014166.1:12670-36978 GCA_023313725.1 Lithobius niger
TAAAACCCCCCCCCCCCCCCCTTTCAGGGGGGGGGGGGTCTACCTGTTACCATAACTATTTTTTCCAGCTACCTTTCATGTGCATTCATACCAAATTTCATGATTTCACAGACATTGAACAATTAACCCCGTAGCCAATATACTATGATATTGAATGATGTGCAATAATAATTCATCTTGTAATGATTCGGCAACAGTACCATCTGTTTAACATTGTTAGGTATTATTGGAGAGGAAACGAGATTTGGAACAATTCGTACAATAGGGCTTAGTGTTTTTTATTAGCTAGTTTGGCTGTTATTTTAATTCAAATGTGATAATACCTATTGAAACTCACTTTACATTTTACATTTACATTTTCAATTTACATTTTCAATTTACATTTTTTGAGCTGTACCCCCTAACCTTTCCAAGCTCTGTTAATGTGTCATAGGATCTTATTTGTGGCTTACAAAATTATCTTTTCAACAAGCCATAGAAAATCGAAATTGGTCTGCTGGTTACCGAGATACTGCTGTTGATATCAAACTCTATAGTGAATATGTAGCTACCATCTTTGATGACGTAATGAGGGCAAACCGGAAGTCATACAAGTGGGCACCATATCCAAAAATGTTCCATATGCCACAGTAAAGATATTCTGAAACTGTCATGTTTTTTTCCAAAAGTGCACAATTCGCCTAAAATTTGGCTCTTGGCCGCTTAGCTATATAAACCTTCACACTATCGTTTATCAAGTGGGAACAACGATTGTTACCATAACTATCGCCGACTTACGGACACGTTTTCTCAACACGGAGATTTTCAATTTTAGTTCGTTTACAGCCCGTAATGAAAAAAATTGGTTCTCCGAAATTAAAGCAATTTATCTGATTTTTTCTGTGCACATTAATGAATATCTATTGCGTGCAAGTAGTTGTAGGTTGATCCAGAGGTATAAATGAAACTAAGAAAATAAAGAAAAAATTTTCAACAAATAATTATTACCCTGTTTGTACTCAGTCGAATTTTTACCGAGTCCGAGCCGGGTCAAAAATAGCATTACCCGGTACCGGGTCGGGTATTTACCCGGACTCGGTCGAACCCTACTGAGTATGTTCCTAGGCATTTTGGGGCGACGTGCCACTAACTTACTCGAGTGCACCCCTGCGCTCTGTGGGAACGTTTCATACTACAATTTGTATAAAATTTCAATAATTTGTAAAATAGTTACTCATCACTTCAATTTCAGTAATACCCAGCAACTCGACGGCCCAATCGACTGACTGAAGTTGTGATCTAAGCAACACGTAATCGATGCTAGGATGTGAATCAGTCAGTGTTTCATGCATTCCTGTACCAGGGACATTTAATTTGAAAGAGACCATCTGGTAGTCGCTTGCCCCGAGACAGTCATTTACAATAACATCATAGACCAATCTGTCATCGTCAGCACAGACTAGATTTTGTATATTCTCAAGTCTGGTTGGTTCAGTTACCAGCTGGGCAAAGCCGGATTCGGAAACACATTGAAGGAACACCCAGCCGGCACTTACTTGTTGATTGTCGCCATATTGATGGTGTTCGTCGTCGGTTCCATCTTCCGCATGACATTGCTCGTCAGTTGGGCGATAAGGCTGTCCTCCTGTCCGCTGTTTTTCAATTTTTGCAGGAGGTACAGATGTATGACAAGATTTAGATTAGGGGTTTGAATAACATCTCTGTAATGTGTGGTGCAGTGGCAACCCGGACCACTGCACTGTGACTGAGGTTGGCGCTAATGACCAAGTTGTCGACGCGCCATTAAGCCTCAATCCCCCCCCCAGCCGTTTTCATGGTTAGAGTAAGCTTTAACCCAGTCAATGAATGACATGTTAAGTCACCAGCCAGAATATTTAACCCACTACTACTCGTGTAGGTGGTGATAGTTGAGCACATTTTTGAAACAACAGCAAAATCGTATTTGTTGGGAATATGGCCTAGCATTAACCGTATATTCCATGATACCAGGTCAAAATTGAGAAATTCAACATCAGTGGTGAAAACGTAAAGTCAATGTTTTGCCTAATGGCCACAAGAAGACCACCGCCCAATGAACACCGATCTCTGTGGATAACATTATATGAATAGCCACCAACAAACAAATTGCCCCGATGGACATCGGTCAGCTATGACTCAGTGACCAGCATGATGTCATAATTGCTCGTACCTAACAAAAATATAAATTCCTGGGGGTTTTCATAAATACTACGTGCATTAGTTAGTAAACACTCAATGAAATTTGGCTTTAACATGGGTACCAATTTTCAATTTAAAAAAGAAGCAGGACCCCTTAAAGACCCCAGTTTCCCAAATAGTGTTCATTCGAAACTGCCAAAGATATCCCACCGGCGAGGATAGCCTTTCCTTTCTTGGAAAGGTGGATGCCATCATCAGAGAAACATCCCGATGAGACAATGATTTGGTCCCAAAAAGATAAGAACTGGACCCCTAGAAGATCATGCATCCTGACTAGTTCACTATTACAGCAAGTAATTTTGCCTCTTGGGTCGAGAAGCCTACCAACAAATTGGGGCAGTAGGCCAAGGCAAATGATCCTAGCGGCAGGTCTGACAAGCTTGATCTGGTCAACAGTGGCAGCAATATGTGATGAAATGAAGGATGGTGAGTTCTGCATCGCGTTATTTCCACCAGCGCACAAGATAACAGTGGGATTAAGGTAAGTTCCGGTAAAAAAAACGCCCTTTTTTGTTATATCAAGGGTCGTAATAACAACCATGGAGAAATTCAGTTATCTCGAAAACTACTGGGCGGATTTTCATGAAACAAAGACTACTTCTTAGATTGTCTACTGTATTTCTACCCTTATTAAATACTACGGTAACTGACTGAAAATAATTGGCCGAGCGAGAAAAACTAATGATATCCGATATCTTGAAAACTGGTGGATGGATTTCATGAAACAAAGACCGATTTGTATATTATATTTTGTTGCTTAACATTGCACATCATATGTATACAACTATATCATAAATCATAACCATTAAGCCAGTTTTAGTTTTATTCAATTATTTCCAGTAGTTTATGAGATATATTATTAGTTATCAACTCGTGTTGCTCGCACGGTCAGTTATATTTGGATAATTACCATTTCATGTAATACACATAGAAATATAGCTGATATCATAATACACAACCCGGTTTTTGTTTCATTCAATTCTGCCCAGTAGTTTTCGAGATATCAATATTTCGTTCAGAGTCACATACATTAATCCTCCTCTCTTCCGTATAACGAAGTCGTTTTTTTTTACCGGAACTGTACAGTACGTTTCAGAATTTCGGGAATTCTACGTGCAAGTTGCTGCACACGTAGTCCAGGCCACGTCCAGGTAACTGAGAATTCTGATATGGTGTTTAGATGAAGCGCCCTCACATGGGAATCACCAACAACAACCAAGTCTGCATGTGACTGTGTACTGCTATGGTCGGGCGAAAAAGGGGAATTTGCAGTTGGCACTAAAGTAATTTGCTGGTTAGTCAAGGTATTCTGTCGAGAATTACAAGCTGGTGAGGAAGGGTTATGTAGCTCCAAGTTCTTAATCACGTCTAATGGAACTCTACCGCTGCAAGGAGCACAACTCGAGGAAAATCTGGAACTGGGGTCACCAAGTATCACTGGAACCAGCAGATTTTCATCAATTTCACGAATGGCCTGCGCACCATCACTACCAGAAATATCGTGTTGGTTAGGATTTGTATCCCCTACAGTGGAATTACAAAAAGCAGGAAAATGGTGAAACCCCGGTAAAACACTCGGTAAAGATTCACGTGGTGTGCTGGAATGCTCTACAGTGCAATACAAACTCTTAGTATGTGGTTTTTTTCCTGCGAGTAGTTATCCACTTTTCATTGGGAAATGATGGCTTACAAAAATGTTCAATTCCACGAGCTGGTTCAACCTTATGTTCATCAGGATTGTCAATATGGGCCGACAGCAATTGGATGTCACCACTGCTCTGCTTACGCAGAATTGTTGTGATTACAAAATTTTGATCAGAGTTCAGGTGCAAGTTTAAACCCTTGTGGGTTTTGTTTCTGATAACATTTTAGCGTATGCTTTTTTAAAACCCAAAACACTGCTGCAGCTTCGTGCACCAGCAACAGTTGGGACACAATCAAAAGTGAACCTAGTACACTTAGACATGACCAGATTGAAAGTAACTCATTATGAATGGGTAAAACTTTACGCCATTCTTATTAAGGCGTAATTATTTTTTCGAGAAAAAAACAGTGACTATGATAAAAATCTGCAGACTAAAGTTAATACACGTTTCCGTTAACATGCATCGTGAAAAAATAACAATCAAATTGTTTGTTTTTTTCCCACGGGAATATTTACATAGCGGTATTACTAATAATAATGCTTGATAAAAATAAAACACGTGATGACAAAGAATTGTGACTAATAACACACAAATAATCTGACTAACGATTAGCATGGAACTCGTACTAACGGTACTACGTTCGCTTTGCTGCTGTCACAATCGACACTGGTTCTTAATGCTGGTACGTTGTTGGGGTTTAAAAGCGTACAGTAAACCTGTTATATATCAGTTTTAAAGCATACCAAACAACTGTAACTCTTTAAGTTTGTTGTTTTTAAATACCTATGAGCATTTATCTGCAGAGCGGATTCTTTCTGCTTAAGAACAATGACAACAAATGCAACAGCTTTAATCAGCCGGCAATGCTACCCTCTGTGTGATCAAGCGAAGTTTGTACGGTTTCAATAATGGACGACAAGCACCGAAATTGTAGACAAGTTTAAAGCGATTGTTATCTAAAATGAAGAATTTCTAACTGAGTTTTTCTTGCTCTTTGCTTTGCGTGCCATGCATTCCACATCTTACTCTTATATTAGCAGATGCTCATGAAGGTTTTTTTTATTGTTGTGGGTTTGTGTTACTTTTACTCCTATTTAATTTGTACAACTCTATCATTGTTGGACTATTGTTGCAGCAGTGGATTTATATCATGAAGACAGTTGCAACAATGAAACCGTTTTCTTGCCACTAGTAAGAACCACGGCTATGCGTGGGTTTCTTCCTTACGTAAGTGAGAAAACAAAGGTCTTTGGTTCTTACTAGCGTAAGTAAATCTAGCCTACCACCGCTTATCAATGTTTGCTTATCAATATTTACGTGTCAATGCTTCCAAAATAATACATTCGTTGCAGGTGAAGAAAGACCCAAAGGAAAGAGTTAAAATTGAATAAATAAACAAATAAGGCATTTATTGCAGTTATTGAGTTTCAAAAACGGAGTTGGAGCAAAGAACATTCCAGCCAACAATACCTCGTCTTGCTATCACAATAATTGCTCGTTTACTAACAATGCAAATCGTTGTTATACAAATATGTATAATGGACATCTCCATTATATTCGTCGTATATTCGTCTATTAAAGATTGAACCAGTCGTTGTACAAATATGTTAGACGATGGCGTTCGGCAACAATGCGGTAAGACTCGCTTTATTGCCCTCGTGGCTTCGCTACTCGGGTATACAGCGAAAGTCCTACCTTATTGTTGCCGAACGCCATCGTCTAACTGATACAGCAATTTGCACATATTCGTAATCTCTCTGTGAATGACTGCGACATTTACTAAGCTTAATGGGACGCACTGCCTTCTTAGAGAAGGATGTCTTTATTAAAGCATTGTAGATGTGGCTTACACAACAGAGGCTTCTAATTAGTGTTATGGGGTCCGTCCCTTCGAATCAAGATTACATCATCTCAATTAAAGATAGCTGCGAGAAAAAGGATTACAAATACAAATTTTTCGTGTATAATTCGTACTTGTTTTGTCATTGAATTTTATTTTATTTCTGTACAATTTATATCGATTTGTGCATGTTCAATTGTTCATTTACCTATTTCTTTCAGTTTGTCTTCCACATGCTTCCTCTGCCTATTGAATTCCTGGCTGCGACAATGTAGCTTTCATTAAGGGTTCGGAAGTCTGTATTATAGAAATTCAGAGATGATCAAATAGCAGAAGCATTTATTTTGTGATACGGAGTTCTCTGGTTAAAAATCCGGTCATGTCCTCTGCATAAAAATGTAAATCCACGAAAAAAGTTTACCGAATTGTTTCTTTTTTGGTATTATTCTTTCAGCTGTTGTGCTATTTGGCAGGGCCGGATTAAAATATTGTGGGGACCAAAGCATCGGTTTGTATCGGGGCCCCAACCTTTATAGGGTTGGCGGGTGGTCCATAACAAAAGGTAAACCTGAAAATGTCTAAGAGTACATAGGTTTATTTTTACTTAAAAATGGGGACCACTTTTCTGGATAAAAAATCCCATTCAGTCTGAAAAGTAGGCCAAAGACTAAGAAATGTCCAACTGACCAGCTCTTTGGTGCATTTGAGAGCATTGGGGGTACAACGTTTCATGCGGTTTTGTGCAACGTCACGACTACACCAAATAACACTTATTTTTTTGTAAAATTTAATAGGTTTCGTCAAATACGACCCACTTTTTCTGATAAAGAATAGGATTTTAGACTATGCAATAAAAAATTTACAAAAGTAGTTCGCCACACACCACAAAAATGTTTAAGTAACTCACAGTTTGGTTGGTTACGATTTTATGGGGGCCTGGGAAAGGAGGGACGTTGGTTCGTGCCAGAAATAAATCTGCTAGATGAATGCCACACATCACGGCTAATGCCTAACCTGTGCTGCAACCCGATGGCTGATAGAAAACGTGTACTCTTTTACAACAGACGTAGACGTGTCACTCAGCCAATGACCAGCTTCAGCTATTTTGTTATTGAAGGAGAAGGAAGGAAGGAAATTAGTTCTACGAGGATAACAAAATCTAATCTAACATAAATAAACAGGCTAGAAAGCGTCACCACCATCAAAAAAAAATAATAAGTAGTCTTGGGGACTCCTAGACTACCTGGGGCTCGAGGCATCTGCTTTATTTACCTTATGGTTAATCCGGCCCGGCTATTGTGATCTCTTTAATCTTGTTTAATTTAGAGCGATTTTGTGTTTCTTTCTCACTTCTATTTCCTCCATTGATGGCAAAATATTACTTCTACCTAATGGAGTTCATACTGCAAAGCCTTCATAGCTGGTTTGGAAAGACTTTATTATAGCTTTGGATGGTTAATTCAAGAGGCAGGTTTGTCCGAATTGTGATGAAGAGTTCGCTGGGTTTTTTTTCACGGATGTCATCTGAGTGAAATATAAGTCTACAGAAAAATCTTAACGAATCATAGCTATTTATTAGTGTATTGACTCTTTGATTATGGGCTACCGAGTGTCTTTTTTTTTTACAGTATTTAATAGTATCATACAAGGTCAGAAGACCGCCTACTCATCACAACAGGAATCAAATAAGCACGACACTTAACTTTGGAAATTTACACCAACATGTGCATGTGTGGAGATGAATGCGTGCCTGAAAATGAAAAAAATATTAATTAATGGGTATTTTTCCAAGTGATGGTGTTTACGTATTAATAGACTGCTTCATTTAGGAAACCTAGTAACGATTGAATATTTATTTTTACAGGTACTCTTTTTGGTAATATTATGTGCTGGCCAGGGGAGGCAATCAATGAGGACCACCTAACAACAACATTCTATGCTCTCTCAATAATAATAAAAACAAAATGTATCATTAGAAGATCCTGGTTCTTCTACACATAAATGAACAAAATGTAATCAAGAGTTAGAATCATTTGTGTTTTTATCCAAGTGACGAACATTTTCGCATCAGTAATATAACTTTATGAAACAGGGCCATCTGTGACTGCTGCATGCATACCAAGTATTTGTAAATAAAAAATATTCCAGATCTTACATTATATTTGCCATCTTACCAACATATATAACATACAGTAAACTCCCTACTTACAAATTTTAAAAGTCTGCCTGTGAATATAAAAGTCAGATGAACGAGCAAAAATATGTAACTTAGGTGAATTCACTAGAGTCTGAATGTATACACTTCCATTGGACATAGGAGAATCCATGTTGTTAGCCTTACATTGCCACAAAGTCGTCACAAGATCGTCTGGGAGACAAGCCGTGGACTTCGTATGCTAGCTCCATGAAAGTTGTTTTAATATCACCAAAATCATATTTTACCAAAGTAATGCTAAAAGGCGTGAGTGGTGCCAGGAAGCAAGACACCCAATTTCTACTTTAGTTAGCCTTGGCTTGAGAAACAATACTCCTGGCTTCAGTCGTCTCAATGCTTCTGCTTGTGACTTCTTATGGCTTAACAATTATTTTTCGCTATTTTAATTTTTTTTAATTCTTATTTCTTCCTTTAATTTTTATAATTTTTTTCAAAATGTTTACACATTTGATTTAGAATCTTATAAAAATTAAACAAATTTAAAATTATTAATTTAATTTTTTTCATTTTTTTCTTCCTGAAATTGCCTATCTAATTTCAAGATGGCACCCATTACAGACTAATAATGAACATGGGTCAACATTTTAAATCATTGCAGAGTTTGCCTATGTTCAAAATTTGAATGAAAGCGTATTTTAAAAATGGCCACACTAATTTTAAGCTGGAGTCCATTTCAGAATAAGAGTGATGGTGGTAGAGTCATTGTTTCAACTGGTATCAACAATATTCTTCTCCGTCCTAAATTTTAAAGAAATTGGATGATAATACAGTGCCTATTATAGGTTAATTACAACCGTGGTAGACTGCCCATATGAATTCGTTGCAACTATTTCGTCTACATTCGAAATATGAAAGAATTTGGTCGAAATTAGGCATCATTATGGCTGCAAATTTCAAGATGGCGCCAGTTACACATTAATAGGAATTATGGCATATCCACCGTTTCGATTTGTGTCAATTATATCGTTTACATGTCAAATTTAAAGGCAACCTTTTAATAAATAGACAAATGTGAAAATAGTAACGTAATTTTTAGAAGTTGCCATTACATCTTAATAGCGACCGTGGTACGTTCCCCATTTTAAGTCGTAGCAGTTACTTCGTCTACATTTTACATTTGAAGGAAATTGAACGATGATTGGCATAATTTCAAACGGGCGACCTTCTTTCAAGATGAGACTCTTACACATTAATAACTACCATGGTATATTCCAAAATTTAATTCGTTGCAGCTATTTGGTCATCTTCCATATCTGAAGCAAAATTGGACAATAATAGGCGTAATTTAAAATAAATCCACCTAATTTTTAAAGATGGCATTTATTAGAGATTGACAATGATGATAGTAGTGTATGAGTGCATGAGATTAAAACGGAAGTGACATCACAGGTCTCCTACCAATCAAGAGTGATGTCACGAACCAAAATGGTACCAGCCATAGGGGGAGCAAAATTGCTGTGCCCAAAAATGGTGTCAGATACGGATTATAACCTGACCAAACATGGTGACACATTCGTCAATCTCTACTTAACAATAACTCCGTTGATTTTCACGCAACATTTCGTGGTTTTTCCCCTCCTTCGGCAAGTGGCCAAGAAACCTCTCTCCCACACAATGGAAATGGTATGTAAGGCCAGAGAGGTGGCACAAGCATAACATTTTGTTTCAAAATTTCCGTCAATCTCTACACACCTTCCGGACGTGTGAAGACGTACGTGGGGAGATGGGAAAAGAGAGGAACGTTGGATGTACCGAAAATGGCTGAGGTAGGATTCTTTAAATGTAGTGCTGCCATTGATAAAATGACGGAACCACCAATTTAGTTATTTGTTCATATTGTAAAACACATGCGTATGATTGGGAACCTCGACAGAATCATAGCTATTTTTTTAGTGTATTGACTCCTCGGTTATGGGATAATATCCAGGAGTGGAGACGTTGTAGCAGGGATCAAATTTTTTGTTTTCCAGGCAAAGTTTCCTAAAATATTCGAATATGTCTGCGAGCAGGAAAACATCTGTCATTTGGTAGATCTCGTGGTATGCACCAATTTTTTTCGTTCTTGAGCTAGTGGATGAGCGCCCGAACGTACTCGTCCCCCGCTATGTTCGTCTTTCAGCTAAGAGAAGAACGATATTCTTGATGGTATTTCTTACTTATCGGAATTGACATGTCTCGCACATGCTCGTAAGGGTAGACACCCTTTCACATCAAGAGAATCAACGCATCTTCTCGAGTCGTGGCATCCTGAAACCAAACAGACTTTAGACAGGAGTCCAAGGCGACTTCGAGGATAGGTAAGCCGACATTGCTTTTCCTGCGATTCTGCACCAGAGAATCCAAAGAAGCTTTCAAGAAACTCAGACTCTCCATGAATGGAAGATAAACTCCTTTCCTTTTAATAGTCATGCTCTAAAACTTCTCTATATTTCGGCTAGTGACTTCCACTTGTCCTTTGAACTTGTGCACAGCGGATACCATGAGGTGCATGTCGTAGCCTTCTAGGCCATGGAATACAACAGGGATGGTTCTCTGTTCTCGAGCCCTGAAGTTGCATTTCGAACTAGCAGCTGCCCTGTACTTCCCGCTGATGTGGGAATGGTCCATCACATTTTGCTCGCTAACGTTCTTGGGGTACGTGCAGTCGAAGGATTTTTAGCAGTAATTACAGACGTTGGTGTGAGAATAGCTGTTTTTTTTTGGCTCGGGTGAGTTTCAGGAGTTTCACGTCTTTCAACAGCGTAAGTTATTTTGGGGCTTCTTCCACCATGTGACGGCAACTTTTCCCAAGTAATATTGCTGGCTGCCAATCTCCCCGTTCTGTCCCATAACGATGTAACCGAAGCTGCAGGGAGCATGCTGATGGATTTTAGTCATCGAACTCGTGGAAGCTTCGGGTTGAGCGGTTTGCAAGGGGCGAAGGATACACTTGAAATCAGCGTAGACGATGCGTGGGTAGGGGTTTTTGCAGTTGAAATGCCGAAAATTGAGAATCTTCACTCCAGGTGACTTGAATTTAAGCGCTTGCATGAGGTTGATTTGCATGCATTCTTTCTATTGAGTCGTGAGCATCCATTCTTTCCCAAACCTGGCGAAACAGTTCCTGCAATAGAACGTTGCGTTACTGCCTGTGCCTCGGAAGTGTAAAAATCCAGCGATGTCTCAAATGGCACAGTAATGGGTGTTCACCGTTCCAGAGTTTTTATAGTAATCACCACCTAGAAGGAGAAGATAGATGGGTTCACTGTTTAAATTTTTAGAGACACGAAGCCGATACAATCCTTCCACCTCGTTAATGGAGAGATCATTCGCCTTTTCGAATTTACAAATTTCACTGAGCTTCACTGGGTAAGAAATCATGCTGGTATCAATCATGTCTTCGAACTCGAGTTAATCTTCCGGGTCTTCACTGGTCAATTCTGAGCCAGCGGCAAGTATCAAGTACGACAAGCATTTCTGGTCATTAAAGTTTTGGACCTTAACTACGGCCTGCGATTTGCCGGTGAGCGCCTTCGGGAGCGGACTGTAGGACATTGCCTGCAGAGTTTGTGCTTTGCCACCCTGATGACGAGGTTGTTCAGTCGCGAAATAATCCAACCACTTCCATGCCCGGCGAAAGCATCGATTGAACTTTGAATCTTATCGAAGGCTTCATCCAAGAGCACCAGAATATCATTCGGGTTGTAGATTTCCGAATACCCGGACCAGAAATCCACCTGAATTACGGTCGTATCCCTGACGAATTCCTCCCCCAAGAAAATCAGGGTCTTGCAGTTGACCATCTGGTTTAGGACAACCAGTAAAAATTATTGCAAGGCCTGACGAATGGATGGTAGAAACTGAAGTGGATTGATGAGTCCCAATTCTTCCGGCTGGGGCATCTCGTATTGATGGTGGCAGAATCCCTGCATTTTGGGACAGATGAACTCAATCCCTAAGATGTATGGGTAAGTTGTCGACGAAACACTCACATTCTTCTCTCAGAATGGACGAGTGCACTGACCGAAGGTGATGGCATAGTTGATGTTGGGAAGTGTATATTTCTGCACAGTAAATGCAAGTAAAATATTATTTAGTATCCATTCTAAATATATAAAATATTTATCCTTTTTTATTATTATGGAAGAAAAAATTAAGGAAGGGAAGAAAAAATATTGAGGAAGAGAAGGGAAGAAAATAAATTTGTTTAAAAGTTTGTTGCATCAAAATATTTTTACACGGAAAAAAAGGAAGGACATATTTATTTAAGATTGCTCACTTTGTCCGGCCAGCTGTTATACTTGGAGTCATAGCTTTTCCATTTAACGAAGTAAAGCATTTTCCCATCTTTTCCTTTCTTATTACACAATACATGTTCTACTAAAACAAATCGGTAACTAGAGTTTTTTGAAGTTCCTGTTCGTAAAAACCTCCGAGCACTAATTCACCTGCCTCGTCGTTTAAAAGATAAGTGACTGGCTTTGTTTTTTGCACTTTACGAATCGTGAAAACTTCTTAAAGTTAAATTTTGAAAATACCCACTATCGAAAAATTTTATTAGCTTTAGAAATCCTTACTTTATTGATACAGCATATTTGGGTTTGTTAAACAACAGCTTAGTACTAGTTTGTCTCAGCAACGATTTGTGACGTTTCGTTACTTCCCTCGGTTTAAGTTTTATAGCGGAATGAACCATGTTGTTGTAATTGGAAACTAACTCATCGATAATGTGCGTCCACTCGTAAGTCCCCTGCCTGGTAAATCGTTTCCATATTGGAGTTTTTAGCATTCTGTTGAAACGTTCTACCACGCTCGCTTTCTTCTCAGAGTACGTAGGGTACATGTTAATGTCATGATGCTTAAGTAGGGCTTTGAAGTCTTTATTGTAGAACTCACAACCTAAATCTACTTGTGAATTTTTTTGGAGTGTCGCTCCTAAGGGTATTTTCTCCGGTAACGCTATGCCGGATTTAGATTTAAGGGGAATGGCCCAAACAAACTTAACCTTGACATAAATACAGGTTAGTAGGTAGTTAAACCCTTTATTTAGGTTAGCGTAAGGGTATCATTTCAACCAAGTCAGCCTGCCATAAGTCGTTCCGGCTCAGTACAATCACTTTCCGTCTCGGGAATTTTTTCGGGTTGGTTTGCGAAGTTCTTTTACGAGTTGATCCATTTTTTTTTTATTTCCAATTCCGAACTTTAGTTTTGTTTTCATGATTTTCTTAACAATGGAAGCTGCTAGCTTTTCCCTCCACTCGAGAGAAGAATCGTCTCTCACTCTTTGAGCTTTAGAAATTAGGACTTCATCGGCGGTGAGCCGATCCTTTCAGTCCGAGCTCTCTGAGTAAGTGATATCGTGTTCTTTGCACACTTCTTCTAGTTTATTAATTTCCCGATCTCCTCTATCCAATCTTTTTCCCAGTTTAGTTCCCGGACCGCAGTATTGGTAGCCTGGCTTATACGTTTCGAGCGGTAACTTATCTATTAGTTTGTTTACGATTCCTTTCCCAGACTTGATAAAGGAAGTTCTTTTCGTCCCGTACACTTTGCAAATTACAACCTGCATCTGCCTGTTATTTTTTGATTCCATGATTCTTTGTTTTATACACGATTTTTTTAACCTTAACTTAAATTTTGATAAGCCACCCTTTTTCCCCGAGCAGTTAGGATTTGTCTTTGCTGCATTTCTGATAAAATTTCGACCATTTCGTTTCTATAATGCCCGTCGTGGCTGGCCAAAGCAGATTTATACAAAAGCCTGAGTCTCTTTTCCAAGTCGCTAGGATTGTCGTACTATATGTAATCGACCCTGCTTGATTAACCCACTTTTTCACCATGCCCGTCCTTTTTATTTTCAGGTCATTCCAAATTGGAGCGATAATAGACTTTTATTTAACACTATGATTAGATTTGGGTTTACGTGTATTTGGGTCGCTGTTGTGATAAATAGCGTTAGTATTTTTTAACATGGCCACGTAGGCTGCTTTAACTTCCGGCACGAGGGAGGTTTCTTTCAAATCTTTGAAAACTAGGAACTTCCAAAGCCAGTGTCTCCCCACGTATTGCTCCCTCTTGAGCATTATGTCATTCTCAAAGATTTAAACCACTTTATTACAAAATGTCAGCTCACCTTTTTTTAGTATCATATTGTAGTCCAAAAACTAGGTGTGCATCCTTGCTATTTTCGAAAATTTTTGCCAAGAAATAATTAGCAGTTTCTCCAATGTTCTGACCAGTTAACAAACTATTGAGCGTCCTTAGAGTGACTATGTTAGGGAGTTCCGGTGGGGTAAAAATGTGTCTTGCTTGTACCGTGGAATATGTAGGGGTGAGTTTAGGACAAGTGCTCGTAGTTGCCTATTCTGTTTTGGTTTCAGGGAGAATTCGCATTATAGGAGCTTGAGCAGCTGGAGTTGATTATTCGGCTGGACTGAAATCAAGAGGGGTCTTCTAACTAAGAGTAACTGCAGGGGACGGTTATAAACCCAATGATTCGTAGTCATCTCGTCACTTTCTTCCTCTTTGAAAGCTTTAATCGGCGTAGTCTGCATGGCTGCACTGAGGACCAGTTTTGGTTTCAGGGTGCTTACTAATGGTTAAAAACATTGTTCTAGCAATTCTTCTTGCTCTCTCTCACCCAAATGTCGTTTTAAAAACGTTTTAGTTAAACGGCTTTTGAATTTTGCAAATTCTCGTTTTGTCTCCATTCTTTTGTGTAATAGACAAAAACAAACGTTTATATCTCCCCTTGTTTAACGTTTTGTTAATCGATAAAAAACCCATAAGGCTTTTTCCAACAATTTTGACACAACGTTTTAAAGTCCGAAAAATCCATGTGGAGGCCAACGTGATTCTCATAAATGTGTTTTAAATTTAAATTATCCACGGGTAAAAGGATTAATATATTTGCGTTGCCTCTGACTACTTGATTTGGAATTCTCGTGTAGTGCTGACTGCAATAAAAAAAAAACATTGGCGTTCGAATGATGCTGTTGAGCAAAGTAACGTTCGATGTTTTTTTTCGTTTACCTAAAAGGCAATCATCAAAAACAATCAGGTTTCGAAAGTTTGATTCCAGTTCTTCGGGAGGAATTAAAACTATTTGGGAATCATGAAAAAAGCTACATTCCATCCAATTTTTTCCTCAATTTCACCAAATATAGACTGCAAAGGTTTGTACTTTGACTGGCATAAAGTTTTACTGTTAATATGACGGTCGTAGTCGATCCATCTTTCGTTACAGATGAAATTAAACAATAAGTTAGTTTTTGCACTGTTTGTGGGCTCTATAATTAAACATCTGATATTCGAGGGTAGAAATGGATGATTTTTAGGTTCTTTCTTAGGCACGAAAAAGTCGTAGTTTTTAATTTCCATAACTTTTTTTTTATTCTTTACACATTTTCTTACATTTACACAATTACAAAACCCATAAAGTCTTCGTCGGTAAATTTATTGTTGGAAACATCAGAATGAGCTACTCCATAGTCTACATTGCACCATCATTTCACGTTGCTGGGAGAATTGTCGGTGACGTACACCACGGTCATTTTCCCAGTGACTTCCATCAAGTTTGAAGCATTGTAAAATGGCAAGTTGAACCAGGGTTTGTCGATAACACTTTTGTTAGGGTTCCGTTTAGTTTTGTGAATGTTGTCGAACACCCAAGTTCTAAGACAAAGAGTTTTGTTGCCGTTACCTTCGTTCACTTTTTTGCAATAAGGGTAACAGGGGTAAGGTGCGTGCATAGAATTGGGATAATTGAAAGTAGTCAAAGACACGGGGTTTTGCTCATCAAACTCGATCTATAGTTCTCTACATATGTAACATTTAGGATTTTTCACCAGTTTTTGTGTTTCCGGGTGGCTAGGTGGAATCCAACCTTTATATTTCAATTTTTCGTCCGAAACGGGAGTCCACGAAACCTTTAAATCTTGAAACTGAATGGAAGGAGACAAGGAAAACTTTACACCCTTGTTGATCTTTGTACCATTGTGTTTCTTAACTTCTAGCAATTTTTTTTGCAAATGATTGGAAAGATTCGTTTGCCAGGATGATTGAGACATTTTGAGGTTAATTATTTATTTTGAGGTTCTTCCTTTTATTATATACGAGGCATTTTAAAAATAAGCCTCATCGGTACATTTTAAACATTTCTCATATTTAAAAAAAGGATGTCAGTCAATAAATTTGGAAAAGCATTGAAAAGGGCGAGGGTGGAAGGGGTGAAGTGGTAGGAGTCGGCCCGAGAGGACAGCCATGACTAGGATACCTTTTAACACCTAAAAACAGCAACGACATGCAAAGTAAGCATTTAACCAAAGTAGAAGCTTCTATCAACTCTGAAGACACTGTAAATAATTCTGAGATCCGTACTCTGGCAACGGACATTCAGAAACTTAAAACCGATTTGCCTCCTGCCATTACTCTTCTCGCCGACAAGTTGGCCTGCACATTTCCAGAATCAAAAAAAATAAATTCTACTTTGATGAAGCTGATGGGAATTTTTACGCGAAGGAGAAGCAAATTAATGATGTAGCTTTTCCCCGGCATGCTACTGATGCGGCAACAAAAGTGTACGTTGACAGGAATTGTTTATTACAGGACGGCCAGAAAGTATACTTCAATGCAACACACAAATCGATTAGAAATCTAAGTGAACCTACCTTACCGAATGATGCTATTACTAAAGTATTCGTCGACAGCAACTGTTTGTTACAAGACGAGCAGAAAAAAATACTTTAATGCCATGCACAAACAGATTAGAAACCTAAGCGAACCAACTTTACCGAGTGACGTGGCTACGGAAAAATGTGTGCATGAAAATTGTTTCATGCTAATCAGATTCAGCATGAAAAGTCCATTGGTTAAATAAGTCGACTGGTTCGTAAATTCAGAACCTTTTTCACGCTGCATAAGTATTAGTTCTGGTTTAATTCGTAAAGCAATTTTGTACTGCAGCGATCTAAGCATAGAACACGTTGCTAAGTGTAAAGCAGGAACGAAAACTTTTTTGAATACTAAAATAAAGAACGAGCAGTCAACAACTAGCATTTTCGATATTTCTTACAAAATAGAAAAAATTTCGGACATCGCGGTACACATGCTCGAAGATTTTCAAAAAGAAGCCATTTATTTCCAGTTAGATTTACACGTTACTTTTAAACTTATTTCATCCTGTCTAAAACAGCTTCGTAATTACAGGCCTTAGAGAAAGTGCTGAGGAAAAAATCAGCAAAACTGACCCCATCATATCTGATCAAAGTTTTGTATGCATTGGTAATTGTTTTTGACTCCCTGTCTTAAGTAGTTAACCACGGACTAGGGAGGACCCATGTTGCCAAAACTATAGAAATAACATTGTTCTCCTGAAAAGGTTGAATAGACGACACAATGACTTCAGTCTCCATCGTAACGATTCCATTTCCGCTAGCAGGCCTAAGTTTTAAAGGAAGTGTGTGTTTACTGAAAGTACCTCTAAATTTCGGAATTTTCATCACTCTTGCCAATCCATTTTAATCAAAGTTTGTTAAAGGTTTATCAAAGTCGATTAAACCTTGGGCGGCATTAGGTAAAGACCTCTGCCAAGGGGCAATTTTTTTTGCTTCGCTTTTTGCTTAATTTTTTTCTTTGAGCGAGAACCTTCCACTTGCTCGTGATGTGGCACGAGTTCAGCCAGAATTTGTGCATCATTTTGTGCCTTTTTTACGGCAGATACCACCCCAGTGTCCCTCCCGCCAACCCTTCAATACCGGCTAAAATCGATCCTAAGAGTGCCAGTTGCAAAAAGCTGCCTTTCTTTTTTCGCGATCTTGTTTTGAGCGCTATATTATCTTTTTTATTATTATTGTTATTATTTAATAAACAATTTCGACTTTGCCACTGTCCAACTTTAGATTCATTTTATTGTCCCGATGAGCAGAGCGTGACAGGTAGTGTTACTTCAGTTTGACTTGAATGTCCACGATTCCCGATTAAGGCCTTCGAACTGTTTAGAGTAATCCAACACCAAGAGAGGATAGGCTTTTTTGAACTTAAGCAAGTTGAAACTCAAGTCGTTGGTGTTGTAGCACAGCTGCCTTAATTGCTGCGACATTCTGTAGTGACCAACGTACTCTCCAGTAGCATAATTAGCATTCAAATAGAGAAATGGATATCTTTCTGAATTTTGAGTCACATGAGTATCTTGCAAACTGCAGTGATCAAACACGCCCGGTTTTTAACTAAAGAGTTCTACCTGTTAGTTTGAAAACCTAGAACTATCCACCTAGGTTCTTCAACCGCAGATGAGGTCAGCACGTGCCAAGTAAAGCTGGTGTTTTGAGGGAGCTAGCAGCTATCGTAATGCCATTGCCTGAATTTTAAATCCTCGGTCGCTCCGTGGTCTATGAAATTGTATATAGTTTAAGTTTCAACTCGTCCGAGGCAACAACGTGAGGTACAAGCCAGTTGATTCTATTAGAACGACTTTGCCATTGGCCGTGTCGCTGCTTTGAAGATAGCGTTTGTTTAGTTTCGTAGATTAGCTTATCGTAATTTTCAAAAATCCCATGACATAATGTTTCAACGGGATGGCGAAGGTAAAGCTTCCCTTGGGAGTTGTTTTAACGATGATGGACGCGTGGTGCTGTTTGAGTTCCAAGTTGTTGTTTAGTTCAGCTATGACTGAATGCGCACTGTCCAGTGCCCAGCACTGGCCGAGCAAAGCTGGTTGCTTCGCCGAACCGTAAGTGAGCAGTCCCTTCACCAGAGTACCGAACACAGGATAATTTAACTCTACTTGTTTATCACCAAGATGGTATTTCATAGTAGAAAACAGGACCATGGGAGCATTAATAATAAGACTAGCTACGACAGTGTCCACGTAAGCCGAGTCATCGTCCTTCAGCAACCGCCCTTTAACCAGGAGGTAACTGTTGGGAACGTGCAGAAATAATTCTTCATTTTCGATGTGTATGCGGATTTCTGAATTCACGTTGTTGAGAATAGTGCCAACAATAGGATTGTATTCGTGGTACTTGTAAGACTCGACTGATGAATCGTACACCAAGGGTTTGTTGATTTTTATGTAATCTTCTACTATGCTCATTTTCTGGGTGTTGTTATGAATTTGATGAAAGCTTTGTTGCTAGGCATCAAACCGTTTGTTTTTGTATTATTAGAGTTCAAATTAAGAAAGAGTACTTTTTTTCAAACACGAGCATTTTTATCCATTTTTTTAAACTCATAGATCTCAAATGAAGACGCACCGTGAGTGTTTCGCCATTTAAATCCAACAGCTCGTTGGTCTGCTAAGTGAGCCAAACTCTTATATTTCTGATTAATTTAGTAGTCACCGCGAGGTAAATTAAATTGTGAGGGGACTCTATTATTTTGAAACCGGGCGGGGAATTGGGATAGAAGGAGTGTTAAGTGGGCTGAGTATCGTTGT
The DNA here is from genome assembly GCA_023313725.1 of Lithobius niger. Taxonomy (NCBI): domain Eukaryota; kingdom Metazoa; phylum Arthropoda; class Chilopoda; order Lithobiomorpha; family Lithobiidae; genus Lithobius; species Lithobius niger. The sequence continues at coordinate 32,002 of JAHWFP010014166.1, forward strand.
TTAGTTAAGAATTGCCTTTGATATGAACGTGCACGAAAATTGTATTGACGCTCATAATGTTGACTGTATTTTGACTTTCTCGACTTCTCATGTAGTTGCCCAATTCAAACCCCAACACTGGAGCCAAACTCTTGTTGTCCGAAAAGGACAAACCGTAGTTCGAATCCGTAATTATCAAGTCGGTTCTTAAAGTGTTTGGATACGTGAGATTCGTAATGACATCCTTGCTGTGGCCATTTGCAAGTATCGCCGACTTGAGTAATTTATTCAAATCTTCAATTTCGTAAGCCCCCGGGATGACTAACACTTTGTGCCAGGAAGCACCGGGAGCATCGGTCGTGTATTTAATTTCGCTATTTTTTGAGGTGATGTTGTGATTGCTGTTATATGTGTGTAAATTAAGCAGAGCCAATTCGTAATTTTTTTCAAAGTCAAAATGAATAGAATTGTTTAGATTAATTCTCCAATCAGAGTCTTTGCTAGAGAGAATAATTGAACAAGAATCCACGATGTTGTCTTTTTTTAAATGTGATATACTTGGAAAGAAGAAATGTGACAACTCAAAGAGCATTCGTATGACCCCTCCAATTTTGGGGCCCCCAAAATGTTGCTAATTCATCATTTTTACACCTCGAAGCATTTTAGAGTTATCACAATGTGAAAGCTCACGGAGCATTTGCACGACCCTTCCAATTTCGGGAACCCCCTAAATGTTGCTAATTCGTAATTTTTATGGTTTGAAGTGCTGGAGAGCGTTTTAAAGTTATAACAAAGTGAAAGCTCACGGAGCCTTTGCACGACCCCTCCAGTTTTGGTAACCCCCCAAAATGTTGCAAATTCGTTATTTTATGCTTTGAAGCATTTTAGAGTTATCAAAATGTGAATGCTCAAAGAGCACTTGCAGGACCCTTTCAGTTTCGGGAACCCCCAAAATGTTTGAAATTAAACATTTTCACTCTCTAAAGTTTTTGAGAGTATCACAATATGAATGCTCACGAGGCATTCGCAAGAACCCTCCAGTTTTGAGACCCCCTTCCCAATTTTGGTACCCCCCATAGTGTTGCTAATGCGTAATTTGCACTGTCGGGGGGAATATTTTAGAGTTATCACAATGTGAAGGCTCATGAAGCACTCACACCACCCTTCCAATTTGGGGATCCACTCCCATTTTGAGACCCCCAATGTGTTGCTAATTCGTCATTTTTACTGTCTGAAAGCTTTCAAGAGTTCTCACAATTTGAATGCTCACAAAGCACTCACACTACCCCCACGGATGACGTCACTTCTGGTCACGTGACCTTCCCGCTCGGAGATGGACGCATTTAGTTGAAAAAAGGACTCGTGTAGCAAAAGGACATTTTTTGGTAGTAAAAGGCCCTCCACCATGGGTGACCTCGACCCGGTGACCCATCTTGGCCATGGCCGCACTTCCAGTAAACAAAAAGGTAACGAAAAAACTTTCCCACCCTCTTCCAGATCGATAAAACCGAAAAAAGTGGGGGATGACACATCTTGGCCATGGCCGCACTTTCTGGGCACCGCCATCTTGAAGAACGTCATTTCCGGTTCACACGGGTGCCGCCATCTTGGATGATGTCATTTCCGGTGTGCAGGAAACCTCCCACTCGAGTAAACCTCCCACTCAAGTAAACCTGCCACTCACATAAACCTGCAAATCAAGTAAACCTCCCACTCAAGTAAACCTGCCAATCAAGTAAACCTCCCACTCAACTAAACCTCCTACTCAAGTAAATCGCTCCTGAAACGTGAGTAGGCTTACTTGAGGAATTGCTGCTCTGCATGATTCATGAGACTTTTTTGCATGGGAGGGGTGTCCTCATATCACAAATTACCACTACTCTTTACACATCCAGAAGGTGTTTATAGATTCATTGACATTTTGCAACTAAATGTTATGGTTGTGTTGCTTCTCAGACATTATATACCATTTCCATTGTGCGACAGGTGTGCGGTTTCTTGGACACTTGCTAATGGAGGAGGTAGAGCCATGAGATGTTTCATGAAAGACGATGTTTTCTTACTTTTAGTTGGAAATGAGCTAAAATGAGTTGTACCTCGTATAGACGCGTCCGAATCCAAACTACCATTTGGGGGCTCGGTCATCTTTGTCACCCTATAGCCGCCACCATCTTGGGTCGTTATGCTACTTCTGGTGCGCTGTTATAAGGTTTTACAAGTTATAATCAATCTGCTACATTACCCCTGTTGAAAGTGGAAAATCCTTTTACATGCTACCATCAACTGACAGCTGAGTGATGGTAATGCGAAGGAGAACCACACTCGTTCTCATGGCAAAACAATGATCGTTTACAGTGGCAGAACTAGAATCGGTCTCGGTAGACTCATTGACACCGAAGTTTCTTCTATCCGTGTTCAAGGATTTTGCACACTTGACAGCAGTAGCTTAAGAGCTAAAAGCTACTGCTATCAAGCTACTGCTAGAGCTAAGGGCCTTTCTAATTAAATGCATAGTATAATCCATCAAGTTGAGTGATATGATCATTTAAAACAGCCTTTGTACGATTCCAGGTCAAACAAAAATGACACATGTACTTTTGACTACAAGTACGTACTAAACGGTTAAAGTGTTTGTTCCAACAATATCGTCTACATTAGATTAGTAACAGTTTATCTTCACTCGATTTTTCTCAGTACTCAAAATATGCGGCCTTTTTTCTTATTAACCATTTGAACATATTGCCTAGTTATTTAGTAGTTCAAATAACTCAAATTGACTAAGGGAATTGGAGAAGTAAAACCAGGTATATTCGACTCTGTTTCGATAATGGCTGGCTCAAGTCGGGTGATTGGAAGCAGTATAAAGAAATGAGAGCACTGAATAAATCAGACTGATGGTATTTGTTAATTTAATGTACGCAACTTTCTTTTTATCAGTCACACTTCGATCTGTCATCGTATACGTTACTCTGATTTGAGGTGAAAGCAAACTGAGGTGATGGAGATGAATGAGCAACGACGTTATGATTCTGTGAAATTTCCAAGAGCCTCAAAAGTGAATCAACAGACAGCACACGCGACTAAGTACCATCTTCTGTGACGATGTAAATTAATGCCAATGCTAAATTTAGTGTCATGTATCACACACGTAAGGTCGATTGTGGATGGTTGCCATATGCCGCTCGAGAAATATCAACCCAAACCGATTGCATAAAAAAGTCATATTGTCAATAAATCCATAAAAAAATCCATAAAAAAAGAAAGCATTCATGAGCAACCTCAATTTCTTTTACACATGTTGTGATGCAAGAGATTTGGATAAATTAATTCATACGTTGTTGACAACCACATATGTTTGCTTACATCGCCTTGAAACTATTATTCACTAAATGTCAAAGTAGCTCTGCAGGAACAGTTCTGCAAAAGACGACGAACACTCAGGTCCACTGAATGATTAGTTTTTTTAACAACTTAATGTAGTCATTGTTTTATCTTTTAAAAACTGAATGGTTATGAATATTCCAAATTTTCGTACATCTGAACATTATGTAGTATATACAATTAAAAAAAATCAGACCTAGTAAACGAATGAATAGTTGAATAGCAAACAGGTTTTTAATACAATTAAAAATGTAAAGAAAATAGGAGTACATTATTTCTATTCCGTTGTCCCATTAGTGATCCTTTTGAGGACGTGGATGTTTGTGACACATAGCAACCAACGATAAATTTACAAGTTATGTGAATAGTATTGTTTGATACCTGCTATCGATTTTCAAAGGATAACTAGAAAGCACTGACATTCGAACATGTCTCCCTATTGTCTTTGAGATTTTGCAATGCTGGTCGATATTTTGACCCCAACTCCACTTTCCATATTAAAGACTATCATACTTTTGACATAAATGTGCAGAGCTAGCTCGGTTATTTTGATACATTGACTCCAATCGGATTTTTTTCTTGCAGGCGCGTTTGTTATTTTTGGGCCATGTTAAGAAAGTTAGAAAATGTATAACAAACAGCTGTTATGAGTAAAATTATATCTTTGGATCATTAATTCTTAATTGTTGTGGCTGCGAAACACCATGAAGATTAATCATGTTCCCATCATTTCTTTATGCTACGTGCACTAACACCGAAGGAGTGCTTTCGCCACCCAGCTTCTTTTGGGACTAGTACTAGGATAGGGGGAAAATTGGGGACAAGGGCGGCCGAGACTAGACAGAGGATTGCTGTAGTAGCAACGAAATTGCCCAATAAAAATTTGTTTATCAAGACACACACTACTGTGTCGCCCACCAAGATAAACAATAACATCCAGATAAAATACATATATGATCATGGCGACCACTTGACACGCTGTGTCTTTACAGCTAAGGCAGTTTGGCTTTTTTGGCATGTGAGGACAATTAACTATGCGACAGAAATGGCTGAAACTTCTTTTACCGGGACGCTTTGATCGCCTGACAACATAAAAGTCAATATTAATGACACAGCTTACCGTTTTCTTGTTGAAAAAACGACGTGAATAACGTTGATATTTGCCTAATTACTTACTACTCACTACTAAGGATTTTTTTTATCACGAAAATAAATTCTGCCATGCGGTGAATAAAGCTGGTTCTTAGCTCATTTTACAGGTATTGCTCTGTAGATCTGCCGTTTTCATACGGACCATTCTAATTGGTCTAGTGGTTCAGGGGTTAGGGAGCTCTAAACGACCAAATTGATCGGTTTACATTGTTTTAAACGTTGTTTTTATGCAACAATTCCAAACTGAACATTAAAATCCATCTGTGCATTTGCAAGGAGATACTTCAGTACTAATAAGAAATCCTAAATATAAAAAAAAATGACAGATGTCTTCAAAATTTAATGAAAGCCAACAAAAAAAAAGGAAATGGACCAGAAAACTAGACTGGTGTTTTCCTTCGCATAAATGCTAAGAAAAAAATGGATATCATCAATTTAGACCAAAAATATCTGATATCTACCCCA
>JAHWFP010014167.1:0-12141 GCA_023313725.1 Lithobius niger
GGAATTGAACCCACGACCTTTGAAACCAAATGCCGAGGTCCTCCTACCTACCGCTGAGCCATATTAACCCTTCTCGAGCCCATATGGCGTTCCGTCCTGTTTAACCATGAAGGAGTAACTAACGTAGAATGCATTAACGTAGTGCATCGTAAAAATTACGGGTTCAGAATGACGCTTACGGTTAAAGGCTTTGAATACTTAACTTAGCCAAGGCTCCCGCTTTTTAATTTCATATTTTTCGCGGAGGGGGGTGGGGGGAGGGGGTAACCGCGAAAGTAAAATTTGTTGGTTAACCACCTCCCCCCCCACTAAAATTGCTGCCCCACTGCCGTCTCTCCAATACGAGATTCTAGCACTGCCTGTAAATGTTTGAAACAAAAGTTATTAGAAACCAGCCGTCCGTAGGGTGACCACATATGTTAATTTCAATTTCATTCTTCTTCCTTTGCTCATAACCCATTGTCCCTTATTGTAAACGGAAAGTAGAACCTGTCCATCTCACTCATCTTCTCTTCCCGAACACCCAGGGTCAATGACCGCTCCTACCTCAAAGCCCGGTCGATCGGTTGAACACAAAACGAAGGAACGCACGGGCACCAAACACGTGCCTGACTGGCGTTCTGGGTGACGAAACCCGTCGGGTTCCCCTCCCCACCGACCTCCCCCCCCCCCCACTTCCTTGCGCGTTGGTCTCGCCGGCCTTTTCACCCTTTCGTTCTGACCAATTGAAATGGAGAATAGCCTACCGACAAAGATTGGTGTGACCCGACACGTTCTCTGTACGCGCTGAAAATTGAAATGTGTATTTTTTTTTACCATTTCTCTTTTTTTTTACCCAGAGTCGGATTGTTTAATTAATCAAAGGTTAACCAAGCGTTTACTATTAACTCGTTCTACTTGCTAATGTAAAACTAACTGGGGAAATAGACTTTGTTTTGCTTTCTCCACGATTGCTGAATGATCGATAAATAAACAAACGTCCATCTATCACCGAGTCTGGCATAGTCAGGCGAAAAATTTGCCTGCACGTTAAATTATTCAATTATTCTCGTCTAAACTTTCCTGGATGCTAATTACTGCCGAATGCAGCTTGTAGTCATCTGTGAATTTTTCCTCGTCTGCATTATTTGGATTACAACCTAATTACTCGGTCAAGAAAAGAACAAACAGAAGGGGACCAAGTACTGATCCCTGTGGTACACCACTAAACTAGCCTTTGATGCAGTATCCTAATGGTTCAGAAGTTAACGGAAAAACTTAACACAGAAGCAGATTGCGTCTACCCTTCCGACTAAGACTCGGTGGGATAAATTCGGCAAATATTTTAGTCTGTTGATATCACTGCGCGAGCCAGCTATAACTTGGCGGCAAGTCCTTATAAGGCCTATACTGCTTTAATTCGTATGTGCAAGAGTTGGAGGTTAATGAGAAATGGGGACTAGAGGAATCGTCTATACAAACTGGCTAGAGAATGAACTGCTAATTCAGCCAATCGCGTCTTTACAAGCCACTAGGTCTTCCGCTTGTGATTTTCTGATCACTTTCGTGACCTAGGTAAAATTACTTCGCATCCTTGGTTTAGTTTGGCTTCCTAGATATCTAAAGAATGGTTAATAAATATTCAATAATGTAAAAAACAGGCCTAGTTAAAAGAAAAAAAGTCCATGTATTATATCCCCTAACCAACGTTTGATAAGTGTAAATGTAATTCCAAATAATCGCACAATGGGTTTTGGAGAAACCCTTTCAGCAAATGTTCTTATTACCAGTTCATTTCAATAAGTTAATAGGGATTTCTTCATTGTTGAGTGTAGACCTGTAGATGAATCTAGAGATACATTTTTGAACTATAAAATACTGCGAAATCATTTCCCAACAAACTTATGAATCGAGAAAGAATGTTATGTGATCAGCTACCGCTCAATAGCTTTCGTGATGGTTCGAGAAAATTCTTTTTTTTCTCTCCATTATTTCTCTCGCCACTATCATTCCTTTTGCCATTATGCATTGTCACGCTTAAACTTTGTAACGAGGTGGGTGTCCCCGTCTTTATTAGAACAATTGAAAGTGGAAAAGAATAGCCAATGTAAAGTGTCTGCGACCCAAATACATTAAGTGAAAGGCACACGTTAGCAACGACTAGAGGATACTGCTTACCATATACTCTCGGTATCACCACGGGCATGTCAACAATTCAGTTATTTGGACAGCATGTTCAGGAACTTACCTGAAAAATAAAAAAAATGAACAAAGTTAGGCAACATCCAGTTTAAAATAAATAAATAACACGGCAGAGTATTACAAAATCGGGCGTCCGCAAATTGTTCACGTGGTGCTTATGCTTTTCTATTACACCATCCGTTGACATCACTTATGAACATGTAGTATACTGGCCCTACTTCACTCTCCAACGGCTAAAAGAATGACACTACACAGAAAGCAAGTCACGAATTTTTACTTTGTTTACAATTTGGTCCATTTTTACATATTAACAAGGCTTGGGTAGGTTTAGGACTGGACCCTGAGGGGCTGCCTATGTAAACATGCTACGAACAGAATTGCCAGTTCTGTCAATGGCACATAGAGGCAATTAGGGGTTCTACTTGTGATCACTTCGTGGCCTGGGTAAAAATTATTTCGCATGTCTTGGCCGCTTTGGGGTTTCCTAGGCACAAATATCGCTTTAAACATTTCCAAATGCAAATTATAGGCCTATACACAAATGCATGGGTGCAGAATATGCCAAAACGCTAGAACGAGGTTCGCGGGAAATTTCAGCAAACTCAGGAAATTCACTGAAAAATGGCTTGCCTACATAGTGAAAGGCTGTGGAAACTTGAAAAATCTGTAGGAAAATTTTGTGGAAAATTTTGTCGTGTAAGAATTTTATGCACCCCTGCTCAAATGTAGGCCTATCACACAAGTGTAGGCGAAGGGAACTCCCTAGCGCATAGAGAAAAATAGTCTTTATACGCTTCTGTTCCCAGTCCAACGCTTGGTGTTGTTTAGTAGCCGTAATTTGTGAAATTAGTCTGACATATAAGTTGGAAAGGCAACGTAAATAGGTTTGCATCTGTGTTTATTTGACTCTTGTTAAGCCGTCGGGTTAAGATACTTCCGTTCTATATAAAAGTAAGAGCAATTAAAGGTAGATTTTATGGCGAACTGCACATAAACACCAACAGTACATAAAGTATATAGACGGCGAATGAAAATAATATATGAGAAAGAAAGGAAACGTCATCCCCCCCCCCTCCAATTTTGGTTGCACTTTCGATAGATAAAATTCGAATAAACCCATTAAAACAGAGGTTGTACAAGAATCGGAGCATAATTGTTTCGAAGACAAAAGAGGCTCAGTTTAACACATGTGATGTATCAGATCCTCCGACAAACAACGTTTTCGATTATGTGGTCATCGTGGCTGAGCGGTGAGAGAGCTCAGCCTGGTTGCTGGTGGTTTGCGGATCTGGTCGAACCCCTGGAAAGGGGATCTTGCCAAAGTCCCCCGCCAAGACTGCCGGCCAGGGTAGCGTGAGAGGCTACCATGTGGCTATCAGCGGCTATGGGATGTATTCTGGACAATCTTTCAGATCCCCGGGCTGGCACCTCCCATTTACCGGATTTCTTCTTCTCTAAAAAAAAAATCTGGTAATGTTCAAAATTCAGCCGGTTCAGCCATACAAGCATTAACTGCTTCGGCTGACATAAGCTCGTTAAAATTAAAAAAAAAAAAGCTAATTTTGATTGTTTTGCCTGAAAACAAGACTTTATTAGGCAACCTTCGGTGGATTGGTGCACCCTGCGTGTACCTTCTGTGTGTACCTTGTGCATACCTTTCATATAACTTGTGAGACCTACGAAAACTCGACATCTGACATTAAAGTAGACAAAGCCATCTCGATAGAACTTCCTACTTGCATTTCAGCTTCCAAGATATCTCTAACATCAGCCGTCCATTTTTTTTCCCTCCCATCATCCCTATCGGCAGAGCAAGGGACTGTGCTTGCTTGACTTCCATCCAGCCAACTTGTTCCTTAGCAGCCTCGTGATGTCACCATGGTAACCATCTTATCTACCCTTAAAGCTCTCAACGGCGCTGACATTTCACCAAACTAAAAGCGAAAGTTGCCGTCCTTTTAACCGCGAATTTACTGGAATTCCCAGCTGACTTCTTAAAGAGAATGGTTTGGATTACCCTTAGCTTGTTTGGTTAAAACTGTTTTGCAGTTACGGAAGGATTGTTTAATTACTATTCCAGCTTAGGGTTGTCACCGGGATCGTTATCAGCCGCATATTATCGGTTTTGCATCGACCTAGGCAACAAAAGCCGATACCGATACTGCGTTGTGGTCACCGTAACACTGAAAATAACTTCAAACGCTAAGAATATAGCGTAACTTTGGAACCCGACTCGATAAAGACATACGGTTTGCGGCATTTTTAAAGCTACAAAATTCGAGCAACATCTTTCTGTTTATGTGTAGTTTTCTTTTAATTACTAATAATGTATGTACATAAAATTAGTTGCAATACAACTAACAAAAAAAAAAACAGGCAAATTTCAATTTTACCTTAAAGGCGCTTTAACTGCTTATAGTCTAATGTACTTTTCCTGTAAATAATGCAGCAGTAAATCAAACGGGCATCGGAGATCGGTTAGATATCGGAATCGATATCGAATTAGTGTCAGTGAAATTTGTGGGCAAGGTAACGGTTATAATCTCGGATCGCGGTTCAAATCGGTTCGTCAATCACTAAATTTCATTGTGGCAACAGTGACAGAGCTCAGCTTAGTCTGAAGAATCTGACTTGGTCGAGGCCTGGAAAAGAGACCCTGGCATCGTCCCTACCAGTGTGTACCGGCCAGGGTAGGGTGAGAGACTGTCAAATCTTTTCAGCAGCAGTGGGATCTATTCTGCACATTTCTTTGCCGCTCCCCCCCCCAAAGTGATGATGACTGCTTTATTCTTCAAAAGTGTATTGTTAAAAAAAAATGAGCTGCTTGTTTCGGCAATTGTTAAGAAATTTATTTACTTGTAGACACACGCTAATGTATCGCCGCCAAGTAGAAATTGTAAAAAGGCGGCTCACTAGCATACTGTGTCTTTTAACTGTAACAACAGTTGAGGTGATTTCAGCCTACTGGGGAAAATTCCCTATGCGATAGAAATCTTTGCAAATTGTCGGAGTCGGGTGCGCAGGATCCAGTACCTAACGAAGAAAACTTCAATATTTAACTGTAGAAATATGTCTGTCCTTTATCGGGAGAAAAAGTGTCCCCAGTATCGTTGATTTGTATTGCTGGTAAGTAACTAGAACTAGCAAATGCGACGGTTTCCACGTTAATTTGTATACAGGATGTAAAAATAGCTCACTCCCACCTTGTCAAATCTAAATTTCCGCACACAGGTATTCGCTAGTCCAGCGTTATTTATTAAAAAAGAGTGTCAGCAATGCATTAGTAAATAGGCGCATTTTAAAAGCAACAAGGATAAAACCACAAAGCCCAATAATAAACAATGCATCATACATTGTATTTGTCTCGGTAATTGCAAAATTACCGTATTCTAGTACAAAGAACAACTACTCGAAATGCTCAAACAACAGTAGAAAACATCGAATCTCGCAACGAGCGTTTCATTTCAGTATGGTGACCAATATGGTTCTGTCGAATCAAAGACAAACCACGGAGCGCGGGCATTTAGCAAGTCGGTCCGTCGTTTTCTACTGCAGAAGGAATTGTTTTCTTGTCATGAATCGACACTTCATTCTCCGTGCATCATATATCGTCTCTCGAGCCACGAGAGATCTCCGTACTCTTCGTTGTCATGGTTACTAGGTATACCGACAACTTCAAAGCCGTACGGTATGCACCCTTAAAGCCGTGAAGCAACCAGCAATTTCGTATTAACTTAGTATAAGCTTGTGAGCGATAAAATTCGTTGCGAGATAATAACATCATAGACTTTGCAATCTCGCAACTTGCAGCTAGAAATCATCTGAAATTCCAACATGGCGACGATTTTAGCTCTGCTGGCTAGCAACGTCAACAGTCAAAATTGTTTCGTCAGGAGGAATTCTTTATCTCCTTGTCACGGATTAGTATAGAGCAGTGAGACGACGTAGTATTATTGTATACAACTCTATGCTGGAGCCTTAATGGGTTAACTGCAAGGGGCACTGCAGAGAGAAACAGAAGGGCGTCATACTGAACCCGATGCTGTGAAGAGTGAGTTTCTTACACCGAAAACGCGCGATTTTTGTTGTTGGAGAAAACAACGTTATTTTAAGCCTAAGAAATCTGTTCTTCCGTTGTTTTTCCCTCCATTTTTATGTAGTGCACCTTGTAGTTATGCCCTCCAAAACCCATACTGGTGCCAATATGGCGGCAAATGTCACTGCTCTATAGGACTGCAATCATTAACTCAAACGATGTCGGATTTAGCTAATCCTGGTAGCGCTGTAACCACGGCAACAACACATCTGCCATCGCGATTAAATTCTAGCTGCGAGAATGCAAAGGCGAGTCGTTGCATAAACGCGCCCTTAGGGTGCCTTTATACATCAAACTCTCGCTTCGAGATTTTGCGAGCCACACAGCGATGGCAGAAGCACCGCTCCTATGGCAACGTCCATTGACGAAGATGACCCACGATACACCATTTGGTAAAATGTGCGCACAAGCGTGAAATCGTGACAACGAAATAGCGAATTACTGTTGACGAAACAAATTCTCCCGTCTTCGCGAACCAGCTATCATGGTATCTTTTATTCATTTATTTTTTTTTTACAAAATCAGTAGAAATCAGGTTTCAGTTGTCTGATATAGGCTGCTTCAAAATTCCTAGTTTTCACCTGTTTCGTGGACAGAAACTGTGTTGATTTTCCATGAAACCGCATTGTATTTATTTTCCGTGATCCACAAAACCTCGTTTAAAATTCGCTTTTACACTTTACTTTAAAAAAAAAAATCTCCAACACAGAAAAAAAAAAGAAGAAAAAAAAACGAACGACACTGTTTAACAGTTTGGCTAGTTTCCAAGGCAACCCGATTCGCAAGGCTCGTCGGGAAATCCCTGTTAGCAATCGGCGACAGACTGTCGTTTCTGCGGGGTGAACGGCCGATGCACGCGCACACGAGCTCAGTCACGGCCAACGCTGATAATATTTTACGATTGGTCGAAAAACAGGGTATCAGTACAAAACTTTACAGCTGACGAAAAAAAAAAAACTACAGAAAAAAAAACCCAGTTAAACGTAAACGGTCTGGCTGATCAAATATAATCTGACAAAGGAAACAAGGAAACGAGGACAAAACTTTTGATTTTTTCCCCGCAAACTTAAAGACGTCATGGGGCGTAGCTAAACAGGAATCAGGCCGATCAGGTCGTTCGTAAAATCGTAGACGGGAAGAACCTATGCCTACTTTAGGGTTTAAAAATATTTAGGGTTTTGTTTGATCTTGAAACGCCCTTCAAGGTCGCCATTTTGCTAACCCGGTGAGCGTCAAAACGGAAATTCATCGGTACAATTCTCATCGGTACAATTCCGATATATTGGCACGCTGGTCATTGTGTATCGCAGGGGGAAAAAAAGGTAAAAGAAATGACAAAACGACCGCCAAATATCCAATGACTCTTGAGTCCATAAAAAAAATGCCATAATGTCATTCCCCAAATCAAAGGTAGACACAAAAAAAAGGAACAACCTGCCTCCTTCACATCTCCCCCCCACCCAAAAAAAATAAAAAAAATAAAGTGAGCATTATGCCTCCTAAGACTTTTATTTAGCAGAATTAAAGTGCATTCGCATTTCCCAATTTTGTGGAAAGTGCGCTATATTTTTTAGTTATATAAGACAAGGCGAGGCACTCGAAAGTACTCGAAAATACTTCTTCGAAAGAGTGAAAAAAATTTCAAACTGTTTCGTGCCTCTCAATAGACACAATCTGGTTGCAGCTCCTGTTTTTATTATTTTTTTAATGTGATTTATCCATTTTTATTGTACCAAAACCTGAAACAATTAGCCGAAAATTAAGTACGTTGCTGGTTGTATGTGCTTCCGAAACATATTTGCCTGTCAGAAAGCGAGTTTTTTTTTAAGTCCCGCTGACTCACAATTTAGTTGGTTTGATCAGCAAATGAACACACCTCTTGAATTTTTTCTCTAAACGTATTGGTGAAGCTTGGAATGTCCTTCCTATTGATATTATTAATGTAAACTCTGTGGCTTTGTCCAGACGCAGGCTCCACAGCCTTCGACCTTCGAAATGTTTTATTAAATTTTAAAACGCATATACTTTCAAATTCAAGGCAGGTGTCAGTGGCGGAAGCCCACCCTTTGGCCTGTTTTGCCTTCAGCTGTAAACGAATGTACTTTATTATTTATGCTTGATAACGGTAGAGAGGTCCTTGGAAACGTCGTAATTCGCTCCTTTCTTTTTTCCACCTCTTGCCCTTGTGCCAACCGATCCCAATTCCTCTTGGCTGCGAGAACAAGCCTCTAACCACTCCGTTGTCCTTTGCTTGGGTTACCAGGGAACCGTAATGTGGTGTTTATTATTGTGCAATATGGTGTTACTCAGGTACGAAATAACAACACCTCGTAACAGGCCAATGGCCCACAAGTGCACAGGAACAGCAAACACAATTTAATTTTCGGTAAGACCTTGGTCGCAATAAAAAAAAAACAATTACATAAAAAAAATGGAGCTAGACAGAGTCAGCTCACGCCGTGTGATCGATCCACCATCCTTGATCATCATTCCAATATGGTGGATCGCCAGTAAGCTGACTCTGTGTCTAGCTGCGTTTTTTTATATCGTTGTTATTTTTTTTTATTGTGACGAAGGCCAGGAATATGACCGAAAATTAAATTGTGTTTGCTGTTTTTGTGCACCTGTGGGCCATTGGCCTTTTAAGAGGTGATTTTATTTAATATTATAAATTAAATGGATATTCCTCCAAGCACCACTTTTCTCGATCCTCCACATCAAGTACGACCCAAAAGGTCTATTTCCTTACCATTAGTCTTTCCCTAGCTGAAAAACCGTTTTAAAATGTGGCGTCTAGGAGATTTTGTGTTGAATAATTGTTAACTTTATTTACTGTGTCCGCAGTATATGATGCTTTGTGTGCTTACAATAATCATGTCGTTTCATCTCTGTGTGTGCATGTACTAATTTTCTAATATGACCATGAGATCAAAAATCTATAAGACTAATACGGTAAAAATTAAATTTAATTATTCCAATAGATCGCCGAAGCAAAATTATACGACACTAGCCTAGAAAATTATAAATTGTGATGTTAAAATACGAGAATCATTCCGGTTTGTGACGACACAATCTTTAACTTGATGCTGCTTCGTGTACTATTCCCAAAGCCAACCGAGACAGCAGCTACGGCAGCTACCACCCCAGCCGACCTTGAAGCTGATAAATCCGCGGATTGGCTGTTATAAGGCAGCGGAATGTTATAAGGCAGGCCGGGTTCCCTTTAATTGGATTGGTTTCACGTAAGCTAAGTATTGTATATAGCTCCATGGTCCACCACCACTAATATTGTAATGATATGCACACCCACCAGGGGGTGCCTCAAGTTGTCCTTTAAACCAGTATATAAGGAAACGGCACCTGATGTAAGGAGCTGTCTCTTAACCCTGTTAAACCACACACTGGCGTTAGTGTCTATTAGGGCAGGTTTACGCAACGACAATTTTCTCGCTCAATAGCTCTTAGGGTGCGTTTACGCAACGACTGGCCTTTGCATTCTCGCAGCTAGAACTCAATCCCGATGGCAAAGGTGACATTGCCATGGTAACAACGCTAAATGGATTAGCTAAATCCGACATCGTTTGAGTAAATACTTGCAGTCTTATAATCCGTGCCAATAATATAAAGAATTCCTCATGACGAAACAATTTTCCCAAACGCTTCTGAACTCACGTTATTGGCTGCTTTCGTTGCGAGGCGGCAGACATAAAACCGCCGCCATGTTGGAATTTGAGGTGATTTCTTGCTTCTAGCTGCGAGAATGCAAAAGCGAGTGGTTGCATAAACGTGCCCTTAGGCTCTTACGAACTATTTTTAAATTTATTTATGAATTTAAGCATAAATTGACTGTATTTCATCAAACATAGTACGCTAACAAAATTCAAGGCCCTTCCAAAAAAAATGCCATGTTCAAGGCTTTTCAAGCCTTGAATTTTTGGTTTTGAAATTTAAGGCTTTTAAAGGAATTCAAGGCCGTGTACGAATCCTGACCGCGTCCGTACTGAGTAAGCTAGTGTAATCCAGGCACCTGAATGTATGCCAGCCCAATACATTACACGCAAAAAGCCCTCTTTTCGTATTTCGACTTAGTTATTTACGATTGAGGCTTGAACGTATTCCCAGGTATTCAATAGGTTAAGGTTGTACGATGATACGGTACTCTCAATTTGGGATTCTTATCCAATTTCAAATTCTTATCGCCGGTGGGGTAGATAGATAAACCGGTTTAGTAAAAACCACAACAACACGCTTATCGGCACGAATTATTTTCATTCACGCTAAATGCACCTGCGCAATTGGAAGTGTAGGCTGCAGGTCAAGCACCAAGGCCAAGCAGGAAAGCCACCGCCGTCGGCACAACTTCTCGGTATGGCCACGAGATGGCAGCACACACCTGTCGTCCTTTCAACCACGGCGGAAAGCGTAGAATCGATGTTGTTGTTAGGTCGGTCGGGTTAGGACAAACGAAAAACCCCGAAAAATGACTGCGTGACGCAAACGATTAATTTGGGAACCTTATTAAAATGCATACGGGGAACAATTACAAAAAAAAAAGAGAGCAGACACCGCATGCGCACTAAATTGTAATAAAAATGAAAAGTTGGTCGTTGCTGAAACTCGTACAGAGCGCATTTTGTGAAGTGTTTCAAAACAAAAATCAATGCCAAGGGTAGGAAATGACACGGATGGCTTACAACAACATGCTCGCTAACGGGTAATAAAAACATGGGAGTTTGTTGCGTGGGATGAATTTGGAAATCAATGGACGTCAACCATTTTCTCTTTAACGGTTAACTTCTAGTAAACCCTGTGCCGTCCCGTCCCCACCACCACGCCTAAATTTAAGGAATTTGGAAGGTTTGCAGACGTTTACTGCTTATAAATCAAAATAGTTATTTTACCAATTAATAACAAACTTTGGAAAGGGTGATAAAGAATTATTACAATTTCCTACCCAAACCACATTTTATAACTACTTCTGGAATGAGTTATGAGCAAGTGATTTTTTTTAATGTAATAAAATGACATAGGTGATATATTTACTTTTCTATTTTCTCATATAAGTCCGTGGCATTAAGCTGTCTAACACAAATGTCCGTGTAACTATTGTCTGGATCGATAGACAGATAGTTTTACATATTCTGTATTATACATATAGACAGATAGACAGTCGGATCAACAGATAGTTTTACTTAATCTGTATTACAGATAGTAGACAGACATACACATACACACAGACAGATAGATTCATAGACAGACAGTTTTACTTATTCTGTATTATAGGTAGATAGATAGACAGATGGACACACAGACAGACAGAAGGCTAAATACAAAGCATTTTATAGGATAACTGACAACGTTGTTAAAAGATGGATAACGTTGTGTTGTTGAGGAAACTCGTGTGTGATTATAGAAACTAAACTAATGTGAGTCAACAGATAACAAGTCCTTCATGAAGATAAAAAAGGAAAACAGAAGAAAAAAATATGGACGATTGCACCTAAGACAACAGGCTCTTTAGAAAGAATAAATACGGCAGTACCAATACACAACATTTCAAGGTTAATAAGGCCACCCATTTATTCACCGACCTTCCTTCGATTTGAAAACACGAGTTTAAAAGTGACAGCTTACTGGTAACGAAAAACTTAAGTGTAACTTCACGCTTAGCTTTACGTAACAGAACGTGAAGGTAGTTACAACATCTAATGAAAATGTCTTAACGTTTTTAATTAATGACGCAAAATAATGGCATACGTGCAAATTAATGGTGGATTTGTATGCCGCGTGAAATCTGCCGCAAGTCTGGTCATATCATAGCGCTCGCTATTACAATTGTTCTATACCATTTGTCTGCATAATAG
>JAHWFP010014168.1:0-33766 GCA_023313725.1 Lithobius niger
TGTCTAAATATACTTTTTTCGAGATTTAAAGTTTTTATTATATCGCAAATCGCCTATTAACAGCCCTGGAAAAGCTACGGCCAAACCCTCTAAAAATTTCTTCACGGTCAGAAATCGTGAAATTACCTAGTTACAGCCCCATAACTAGATTATTTCACGATTTCTGACCTTAAAGCATTTGACAACATAATTTTTCTGCTATAAATTGACTAAAAGCTTCATGCATTCAAGGAAGTCAATAATCCATCATCAAGAAAATAATCGAAGTTTGGTAGAGCAACTCTTAACAGAATTCTGGATCCGCCCCTGATAACCATCTATGGAAAATGACACAAATATTGCGTCCTGTCATTGTACGTCGAGCTGTCAAAGTCATCTACGATAGTAAATTTCACTTCGAGAGGGTCATGATGCACTTCAGCCCAAGAGTCTTTTGCCACCAGCCTATTCTGCCATGCAATGATATAAGGAAGTAAGTGACATTTTGGAAAATATTGAGTTAACACACTTTTCACCTTGGGAAGCAAGTCACACATCTTCTGACTGCTCGGAAAAACGCAGCCACTTCCGAGATATAGTAGTGGCAAAAGGAAGTAAGTGCGTCTTTTCTACACAAAATTAATGACAGATAGAAGCAAGTGCAGGACCCATACTTTACACGCACAAACGGAAGTAAGTGTCAAGTTTTGGTAAAAAAAAAAACAGTGACAGAAAGAAGCAAGTAAACATTGTAATCTGAGGGTTGCAAGGATGGCTGAGACGAAGTGAGTCTATAAGCTATACTTCAGGATGCCTTAATGTTAACCTGTCTGCGTTGTTCATAGGATAGTCTGGGGCCGATGGCCATGCTACCTGAGCCCCAAAAAAATTGCCCAAACCTTTGCACAATGTTTCTTTTGCACTTTCACTATGTTTAACTTTTCCAGTTCACTGTGTTGTGCAAAATTTTAACTGAGTTATTTAAGTCTCGTATCACTCCCTTTGGCGATTGCGTTGCCCTGACTTGGTTACACAAATTAAGAATTCTACTCTGATGAGTGTAGTCACTCTGAATCCTTTTTCACTTTTCTCTCCCATTTAGGGAAAGTTCCATGTGAATCACATTTCTCTTCCTCAGAGAAAGTTCCATGTGTTTTGACACTGAATCACTGTGATTGGTGTTTTTCACTGCGTGTCTTACGTGCGTGTTTCTCCTGTGTGATAAGTCACTCTGTTACTTACCAATTTTGCTTCTTGCTTCAATGTGTTCTTTCATCGACGCACCTCTTTTCGAAGCACTTGTATTTCTCAGGGAACACTTGTAGTTCCAGGAACATGCTGCGACCGCTTCATCAAGTGGCATTCCTGAAGCATAATTCCAACAAACTGCTCTCAATTCAGGAGCTCGCATGTTCCTGGGCCAGTCTAGGTGGTAAGGACCTAAGCCATTAACTCTTAAAAGGACTTGTCAAATCCATTCCCCCAGTTTAGCTGAGGTCGTGAGGAGTGGAAGTATCTCCCCATTGTCCGCGTCGACCTGAGGTTATAGAGAAATTGGTGGAACTTCCTTTCTTCTGACCTTGTTTCAGGAACTTCCAAAGAATTTGTTCTTGTTTGAAATGTCCGTTGGCTTAGAAACGTGTTTCTGAGAACGTGGACTGTTTTCCAATAATTTTCTGATGCAAAACGTTATGGTTCAATATGTAAGTTGTATTAAAACTTACCGTGATTGGAAAGACATCAGTGGCTGTCGTTGAGTCCACTGGGTTTGTGATGATAACATTAAGTATTACGTCTGTTTGTCAGGACATGAAAATCTGGCCTCTGTTCGCCTTCCCACTAGAACAATCAGGGTGCAGGTAGTCAGGGTTACCAGCGTAAAGGTCCGTTGCAGGAGTCCGACATTACGATGAAAAGAAGGTCTGCTTACTCCCATCAAACAAAAATACTAGAATTTCGAATTTTCGCTGTAGAAATATTCGATCTTTGAAATAATCGTAATTTTCGAATCGAGTCTGAGTTTACAACCTGTAAGAAGGTTGCAGTCTGGGGCAAGGGCAAGACAAGAACCTAGGGGTATTCCAAGTAAAAAAGGAAAAAAAAGAAAGACATTGTTGACAAACCGCGCCCCTCGATGGCAAAAGCTGACAGATCATCTTTTTGGAAAAGCATTGCAGTTAATGACAGTGTCTGTGATTTGGTCGCAACCTTAGAGTCATAAAAACTGAAAATCAGTGTTTAGTTCCGAATAACGCCCATTTGAGGAATATCAAGACCAGATATATCAATGGTTAAACAATGGGTTATCAATTGTTGAACATATTAACCGGTTTTCTCGTATAATACACACAAAAACTGATTCATATGTTCAACAATTGCTAAAACATGTTTAACCATTGTTGGCTACAAAAGGTGGCATAATCCTCAGCATTGTTTTCTTGGCATTATGGCCGCCTTTGTTGCAGTTTTGGTTCGAATTCGCGCTCGTTTCTGCGTATTGTTAGACCGATGTTCCCCTTAGGCAACAAGAAGCGGTGCTCGTATTTTTCTGTTGTAGGATGAATGGGCGTTATAATGGATAACAACCCCTGGGACATTGTTTTATAATTCCCTCAGTTTTCGGTCATTATCCTTTAATTAACTGTCTTTCATAAATAGTATATTATTAGTATGAAATATTTCATATTTTATTTCGTTTTCTTCATACTTAAGCTTTTTAAGGAAATAATTTGTTTGTCATCTTTTCGTATTAAAATTCATGTTCACACACTACATTTTAGTATTACTTGCTTGTCAATGCAGTTTACAGGCAAAATCTCTCTGCATACCAGCCATTACAGAAGGAAGTAAGTTCCGATACTTCCTTTTGTCATGGTATTTCACAAAAGCAGTGTCATGGAATACAGTGACAGAAGGAAGCAAGCGCCAATCCAAGGCTCTGATTATGACTTACCAAATTTTGCATTTTAGGGAAATATTGATCTTATAAAACTACATGCAGTACATTTGGTTTCAATATGTACACAACTTACTGTATTCAAACGGCTATAGCAAAGCAAAAACATAAAAACTCGTTTTTCTCAAAATGGCCTTTCTGTCACTTATTCCTTCTGTCATTGCAGGGCAGTATTCAGGCCTTGGTGCAGACAATGTCGCCGCACGTGAGCGAGGGGAGGTGAATGACGACCCCTCGCTTCGCATCCCCTCGCTCAGGTGGTTAGGCTTCACCGTAGTACTGAAACGGCTTCTGAACCGACAGTGCCACCAGCCCATAGGCAAGACCACGTTGAACGTAGTCTTGCCTCGCTTTCTCTAATAGTCTGCTATCTCCTGCGAAACCATCAGACTCGAAGATAGTCTCTTTCCGCCTCACTAGATGGTGCCACTTACCTTGGAAGGACACGCTCTTCCTTGACTTGGGTGGCGTCAAGGACAGGTCGGCGCTGGCTGTACTTAGACTGATATCAGAATCGTGGGAGAAGTTACTGTTGCTCTGACCTGAAAACAAGGTAACAGGAATGAAATAGCAAATTATGGAGATGCGTTAGAGTGACAAGATCGATGCAAAGCCCACTGAATAACAAAGCCGTGTCAGCAACCCCAGAAACGTCGACAAAATTATTAGTGGCGCAGCGCAGCAGGAAAAAATTGTCGGAAGGGGCCGCACAAAGCCACCCTAGGAGGTCTCGGGGAGCGCTATTAGCTCCCGCTTTATCGCAACTACTTTTTTCTAAGGAGGGGTGCAAGGACGTAATGTTGGGTCCCTCCTTAACAATTAAACAAATTAGGGGCAAAGTGACTGTCAACTTCAACCAAACAATTGTGAATTTTAAATCTTTTAAAAAATTTTTTTTTTTTTAGGTCCCGTGAATTTTGACTCATGAATTTTGTGCCACTTGCCTCCTGAGTTCGGGTGCCCCTTTCCACCATCTCTTAAGTTTCGGCACGGGTTCCCCAGGCTCCAGAACCTAAGCTGAAACAAGTTATGGTGCATTACTGTCGTATTCGGCTTCTAGATTGTACTTTTTCACAAATTCTGGAGAAATTTTTTATTTCGCATTATGACACGTTTGTAAAAACGCATGAGTAAATTTGTTTCAAGGGGGATGACAGCCCCCCTCCCTCCTCCGTGCACTACTAAAAATTATGTAAGGCCGCGTTTATGCAACGACTCGCGTTTGCATTCTCGCAGCTAGAAGCTAGAAATCGTATGAAATTCCAACATGGCAGCGGTTTTAGTGCTGCCGTCTCGCAACGGAAACAGTGAAAAATGGAGTTCTGCAGCGACTGGGAAATTGTTTCGTCAGGAGGAATTGATTACCTTATTGCCACGGATGTAAGACTGCAATATTCACTCAAACGGTGCCGGATTTAGCTAATCCAGATAGCGTTGTTACCATGGCAACGACATCTTTGCCATCGCGATTAAATTCTAGCTGCGAGAATGCAAAAGCGAGTCGCTACATAAATACACCCTAAGACGGGAGAGTCAATAGGCGTTTCCATCTCGACCCCAAGCCACGAATTAACTGACAAGGTCTCCACAGTCTGTTATTGTCAACAGATTACGCTGCGCACACAAATCGTCGATATGATGTTCTATGAGCGGTGTTGTATTAGCGTTATATTGGCGTTACCCCATCTATAATATCTATCGTTCGTTACCCTATCTATACCAAACCACATCTAATCCTGTGGTATACGTTACTACTGACACCACGGCGTTAGCATCAGATTCAGAGGGCTTTGATTAATTGAGAAACGAATGGTGAAATGTTTGAAAAGTAAACTCGGTGAAGTGAAACGCGTAAAAATACGTAAAAATAAGGTATATTAGTAGTAAAAAACGGCTAAGCACATAAAAAAAAACTTAGGGCTTATTAGTATTAAAAAAACTTAATGCTCTAAACGATCAGGTACAAGAAAAACATAAGTAATCTCCAGCGTCCCAAAAAATAAGCTGGAGCTTCTTTTACACGTATTAGTGCGACGC
The DNA here is from genome assembly GCA_023313725.1 of Lithobius niger. Taxonomy (NCBI): domain Eukaryota; kingdom Metazoa; phylum Arthropoda; class Chilopoda; order Lithobiomorpha; family Lithobiidae; genus Lithobius; species Lithobius niger. Next base: position 4,973 of record JAHWFP010014168.1, read on the forward strand.
TGATGGCTTACTTGTCTTTTTCTTGTGTCTGTTCCTTTACAGCATTGAGTTTTTTAAGGCTTGCATCCGTATTTTATAAACTTTAGCATTTTTTACTACTTAAATCGGTTATTTTTGGTCTTATCCCAACAAGAATATTGTAATCACACGAAAATAACTGTTATAAAAGTCTGGTCATTTTTCTGGTTGACCTTAGTGAAAGAAAAAGTCCCAATAAGACCAACAACAACAACAATATTGTCCCACTTTAAAAATAGCGCTCGAATGGTCCTGGTCCTAGTTAATACCTACATTTTAAGCTACCAAAGTGAAACTCGTTTCATTGATTCGATCTCTTCTAGGTGAAAGCAAAAGTTCCCCAACAAGAATAACACCAACAGCAAGAATATTGTAGTCCTTAAAATTAGCCTTAAAAAGTCCCTGGTCCTTGATAATGCCCATATTTTACGCTATAAAAAACGAAAATCAGTTCTTTGGTTCCATTTCTAGGTGAACGCCAAATTTTCTCAACAAGATCAGATAAGATAAAATAAGATTTTATTACTCTACCACAAGAATAGCAACGGGAACACCGGAAGGGATGGTCGTCATCCAATAACACCATTCCCACAGGTTAGTCATACAGAAATAAAATACAAGACAGTGCAATATATCAAACACTTCAGGACAGAAGTAAAACCGAACTTTTTCAGGTTTCGTTTAAAGGAACATAAATCCTTCCGGTATGTCGTGCGACCCGTTGAGAATAGCGTTTGCAACATTTACACAGGTTAGAGTTAATGTCGCAAAATCATCTCGCACGAAAGAAAAAAAACAAGAAAATGAATGTGTTGGCAACATTTACATACGTTTGAACTATTGTTGCAAAACCGAGTCATACAGGAAAGCCAACATGGATGCATGTACCTTTAAACCTTTTTAGACAGTTTTGAGTTTACCGCCTCAGATGGACGCCGTTCCACGGACTCACCATACCATTGGAAAAAGAAGTATTTCGTGCAGTACCACTTTATCATGGCTTCAGTAAGTTTGAACGGGTGACCACGACTGCATTTTCAAAAATATCTGTGGATCAACATCCGCGAGCCCCGTCGATACGGCAAAGGTACACAAAGGTCAACTTGCAACCTTCGCAGTTCTAATGGTTCAAGACCAAGATGTTTTAGGTGCAGTCTATACAAGGTTTGTAGCCACTCAGATATTATAACTGACTCGATATGTTTTATATCTTTAGTTACGTGTGGAGACCATTCAGAACTGGCGTACTCCAAAATTAGGCGGACACAGATAGCAAAAGCTTCAACTAAAGTAGTCACCTCACTAGACACGAAACAACGGTAGTCGCATTAAAATAACGTTCAATGGCCCTAGGCCTTGTTCATGCCTAGTTTTAAGCTATAAAACTTGAAAGTCGGTTCATTGGTTCGATGTCCAGGTGAGGACAAAGACTCCCAACAACGGCAACAAGAAATGGCCCTGATGAGGAGGTAAAACGGTTCGATAGTCATTATTAAAATTTTTAATGCAGTGAAATTATTGATACGACCCCAAATACCGAATTTCGTTGGTGTATGCCAATTCTTGGTGATAGTATAAGTAAGGTTTCAATGTTCGACGTTTCCCCAACTAGAATACAACAACAATAAGATACTGTAGTCACATTAAAATAGCATTCAAAAGCTTGTTCATACCCACATTTTAACCTATAAAAATTGAAAAGCGGTTCATTGGTTTGATCTCTAGGTGACAGCACAATTTCCTCAAGAAGAAGAAGAACAACAAGAAGATATTGTAGTCACATTAAAATAGCGTTCAAAAGGCCCTAAGTCTTGTTTATACCTACGTTTAATTACAAAAGTTGAAAATCGGTTTAATGGTTCGATCTCCAGGTGTAGTACAGCTTAAGGGCCATAATTTGTTGTAATCACGCACATTGAGCAAAAAGCATAAAATTTGGTACACAATTTAGCAGTATAAATCGAACTAGGTACGGAATTCCTTGCAAGGCATCCGAGCGCCCACCTGTGCCCCTCACACTCAACTCCGTGAAGTTAATGAAGTTAATGAAGAAATTCTTGCTGATCGTACTAAAACATGAATTGTGGTACACAAGTCATTCTTAGCAGTACAAATCGAACTAGAATTTGTTGGTCATCAGCCTTATGGAAGTAGCACAGGGGGATGCTGGGGAGGGGGGGGGGAGTGAGGGGCTTGGGGGTATCTCGTGGAGTTCTACTGCTAGTTCGATTTCTACTGTCAAGAATGACTCGTGTACCACAATGCATGATGTTAGTACGATCGCCAAGAATTCGTCGGTCATCAGCCTTATGGAGAAGTAACAGGGGGAGTAGGGCTCACTGGGAGTTTGGGGGTATTTCATGGAGGTTCCATGGCTGGTCCGATTTCTACTGCTAAGAAGGACTTATATAGCAGTCATTCTTATCAGCAAGAATCATTCAAAGGGTTTAACGAGCGTTAACCACTCCTGGTCATCTGCCCGAAGCCCTAAGGCCCTATGTCTGCAACAGCCAGATTCCCAGGCGGTCCCAGGCGGAATCATTCTTATAGCAGTCAACAATCAGCAAGATTTATTGGTGATCAACCTCATGGGAGGGGGTAGGGGAACGCTTGGGGTATTTTATGAGGATTCAGCAGATAACTCAGTTTGTACTGCTAAGAATGACTTGTGTACCAAATTTCATACTTTTAGCTGAATCTGCAAGAATTTGTTGGTCAAGCATCAAGGATGAGGCACAAGGGACGGGGGGCGCTGGGCCTATATCATGAGTGTTCCGTGACTGGTTCGATTTCTACTGCTAAGAACGACTTGTGTACTAAATTTCATTCTTTTAGCTCGATCTGCAAGAAAGTTTTGGCCAGGCCTCGGGGAGGAGACACAGGGGGGTGCTAGGGGGCCTTGGGAGTATTTCGAGAAGGTTCCACAGCTAGTAGATTTGTACACAAGAATGACTTGTGTACCAAAATGCTTTTAGCTCGATGTGGCTTAACAGTTGCACTAGAGAGGGCAAAGAGTCCGAACAACAACAAGAAACGGCTATGCTGTGAAGGTCAAACGGTTCTACTGTTGTCATTAAAATTTTTAATGCAGTTAAATAATTATGACATGGCCCCAAATACCGAATTTTGTTGGTCTATGTCAATTCTGAGGGAAACTACAGAATTTTAAAGTTACCTTATATTCTAACGTTTCATTCGACGGATGTGACTCGAGTTAGAACTGGTGATGAGTGGGTCCATCGATAAAGGACGTACGTTAAGTTATTTGACGAAGGGTTGGTTTACCATTTCCAGTTCGGGTCACATCACAGTTATACAGTGGCTACTTGTCCTACAATGTCTAATTTTCGCTGTTGGCTGATTTCAAATATGATTTAACAGCTAATGCACCCATTTAGTTCCTTAAATGCAGGTTGCCACCCAATGAAAGTGCAGCATCTAGCGGTAGCTTCGAGCAATATACTCCCTTCCTCACGGGATGAGCATATTCCTATAGAAAGCAACACTAGGCCAGCGTTATATCACAAGGGCACGAGTTTGGAGAGTAAACTGGAAAAAAAAAAACGTGTGTTGTTACTACGGTGGCTCGTTGGGAGACACAACAATATTTTTCTACAGACACAAAACTTTCATGAAACCGGAACTTCGGTATTTCAACACCGGATAAGACACACGACAACCTAGGACGATATGTGGTAAACTACACCAGCGCCAGTGGCCATCTTGTTCCGACTTCATGAAAGTTTTGTGTGAGCAAGCTGTAAAGATTAATGATATTATTGCCACTAGATGGCGCCACGGCAGATTCTTTATATTCTGCCCTGTCGCCATCTAGTACAAGTGATATCGTTAACTTTTACAGCTTGCTTCCAGGTGCACGAGGACGTACCAAATTTTTACTCAATAATCAATAAGGCACACGGCTTGCTTGTTGTGTTGAAAGATGTTTCTTTGTGCATTCCTTTGCTTGCTGTGAGCATAGACTTAGGAGGGAAAGAAAGCGTTAGAGAGAACTAGTGGAATATGGCGCTACATGCTGCAGACTTTCGTTTCGTGGCAACCCGCCTTTAAGCTAAAACAATTACATGTAACATGTAAGATAATCGGATACAAATCAAGTAATCGGATACAATCAGGGTTACACAATCGAGTTTCATTTTCCATTTATGGCCTTTACTTGTAAATATCGCATTGATAACCTACTTAGCTCAGGGTGCTGGTTTTTCGCGGTTATTTACGATCGGTAGAACAATCTGGCTGTATATAGGTCCGAGATCTCAGCTGGTGACTCACGCTTGACCTGTAAAACCGGCATTTATGCAATATTTGGTCTTGGGAAGAATGGAAAGTGCTCAGGAAGTTGCTATTATTTGAACGTAAAGCAAAAGGGAAATCTTAAACCAAAATTACAAACGTTGGTCAGAATTACGCACTAAAGTAGGTTAACTGCAGGCAAGCTTGGTTCGAACGATATCAAAAGTTGAATGATGACGTCTTAAAGATAAGTGTTACTTCTGCATATTTTATATTCGTTTAGTTAAGGCAAGAGTTGATACAGGAAGTATCCATGGTGCCGCGACAGAATGCCACTTGTCAAAATGCCACCACGTCAAAATGCCACCACGTCAAAATGCCACAGGACAAAATGCCACCCTCTACCGACAAAATTTATTTACTGATCTTTTTAAAAAGTCACAATACATAAACATAGTCACAATGTATAAACATTTATTTATAAAGTCACAATGACATCGTATCGTTTAAGCTCGGATTGCTGTACTAAAGTTTTACACATTTTTACTAAACTTAGCGCACTGCTGTTTATATTGCACGAATGCCCTTCCCATTCTTTCATGTCACCTTGTTGTCAGAGTTCAAACTATCATTCAGAAGGCTGGAACAATACTTACAGGAGTCCAGTTGGCCACGCTTATCCGTCATTCTGAAGGTCCGTTGAAGCTCTCCAGCAAGACAGCGCTTTATCAACAACGTTGATGTTGCAGGATGAGCTCAGCTCCCCCACCGCCCCCCAAGCTCCCCCCCCCCCCCCCAAAAAAAAGGCCAAGAAAAGCTGTGAAAGACGACAAAAGCTGCTAAAAACACTCGGCACCGAATTTGCGGAAGGTATAAACGACATTGCAACTTTCCTCCGAGCTGTTAGCACAACAATCCGATTTTAAACGAGACGATGCCATTGTGACTTTTTAAAAATGAGTTATACTTTGTGTGATATATTTGTGACTTTTAAAAAATGTTAAATAGACAACCTGTCAAGGTGGACTCTGCCAAGGTGACAACCTGTCAAGGTTTGTACATTGTGACTATGTTTATGCATTGTGACTTTTTTTTTTAAATCAGTAAACAAATTTTGAAGTGGCATTTTGTCGGTAGAGGGTGGCATTTTGTCCGATGGCATTTTGACGGTGGCATTTTGACGGTGGCATTTTGACGTGGTGGCATTTTGACGAATGGCATTCTGTTGGGCATTCGTATATCCATGGAACAACTCTAGATCTGTATTCTACCACTGGTCACAAGGTCGTCTGGGACAAAGGCGCCACATTTCGCTTCCTGGCTGCAGGCCAGTTGATTTAACATCGTCAAAATCTACCAAATTTTACCAAAGCCTTATAAGAGACATTAAATTCCCAGCCCGCGTGAGAACTGGTGTGAAGCCTGAAGGTAGTACACGCAATTTCTACTTCTGTCGTCCTCGGTTTGAGAAACAAAACTCCTGCCTCGCTTCAAGTTCGTTTAAATGCTACGGCTTGATAAGTAACATGTGATTGGACTAATTACTGCACAAATTATATTTTTCACACATATTTTGTTAGGTTAAAAACCTACACATCTTAATTTTCAACGTACGTTTTCCTTAAAAGTAAAAACGGTCGCATAGAGTTGGAAACGTATGGTGGAACATGGGGTAGGAGCTTATACTTATCTTATATTCTATTTTTTAAAGAATTTTTTTTAATTCTTAGATTTGTTTTTATTTTTATTTCAGTAATTTATTAAATAGCATCAAGGTTAGCGTTAACTTGCATGTGCTATGTGAAAATTAATATATGTACAAATAATTACAAAAATTAATAATACTTAAAATGTAATACTAATCATCATAATAATAATAAAAGTCAAAATGCCCTAGTAAAAACTAAAACTGTGTACATTTAACACGTTAAATTTTATACAACTTAGAAAGTTTCAAATTAATTAATATGTACCATTAAAAAGTGTAGCCACAATTCAATAACTATTGTTCCTCTTAGAATAAATAAGTAAAACTATTTGCTATAATATACTCAGATACTCAGATTACCTAAAAATACAAAATTAGCAACTATAATTCAAAGTAAAGTAAAAAGTAAGATTTAAAAAAATAAAAAGTTATTTTAGGATGCTTTCAGAAATAACCATTAATGAGATAATGGCTTCGGCCAGGAGTGCATCAACACTCCAAAGTGTAAGACTTCGGAAAAGTAAATCCGGTCTGGTGCTTTATTGAGGTCCAACGTCCATTTTTTTTTGGTGAGTTGATCAGCTAAATACTGATTTGTTACTAACTAAATACAGGCATTACGATCTTTTTTTCCCACCGATTTTCAATTTTACTCTTTTTCGCATCTATGGTTGTGTGTCCCGGACTAAACTTCGCTTCTAGTTCTTTACGGAAAGGGTTGTCCATGCTTGGAGTGCCCTTCCCTCTCATGTTGCTTGTGCCCCATCTCTTAAAGCCGTCAAATATCGTTTTGATATGCTTGTTCGTTAATTGTGCTTCTTGTGCCGTTTTTATTTCTATTTCTATTGCATTACAAAAATTGAATACGTAATAGCCTATAAGCTTACAGTGTAAGAAACGTAAATCCTTTCTTGCTTGATGTTACGTATGTGGGCTTACTTTCGATTGACCAAACAGTCATTACGAAATAAAAGAAGAGAAAGACAAGTGAGAAGACAAGTAAATATGCAATTCCCGGATACTACGACGAGAGCATATACGAGTCTGGTTAGGCGTACGTGCCAAACAACAGCTTAACGTCGTTGAACATCTGTTTCTGAACATCAGGCTACCTGGTGCTTTTTCAAGATTCGCTCTTTGCTTGAGCTAACCAACCCCCAGCGCTCGTTCAACGCCCATCCTAATCGAGGGATTACAGAAGAAGAAACACAATGGAAATGGAGGTTACTTTAGACTGCCAGAAAAAAACCGAGCTAGTCTAGGAATTGGACGGTTGAATTGTTCCTGTAATGCATTAGATCACTATGCTTTGCCAGTTCTTTTAGGAAACACGAAACCAGCCTGACAACTGGGTTACCCTTGACAAACATTGATGCACAAACATAAATTGTCTCATTTCATACGAGTGCTTCATCAAATACCAACACACAAAATTCATGACTGAACCTTGAATTTTGTGTGTTGGTATCTGATGAAGAACCGGTACATGAGCGCGAAAATTTATATTTATACATTAAATGTATTTACCAAGGGAAACCCAGTTGTCCACCTCTGACAGTCTTGTAAGGGCTACGACTATCTCAGCCTTCTTAGTGGGTTCACGAAGTCTTTACTGGACTAAGAGACATGGCGTAGACGGTAGGTGCGTCCGAGTTGTGATCGGGAGTTCGTTGGTTCATTCCCGGTCACATGATCTCAATGATCTCAATGAAATGCCAGCAAGGCTTGCAACAATTTTAGCAATTTTTCGTATGTGATTTTCGCTCTTGTGCTATTGTGGTTCTTTTACTGCTACTTTAATTCATAAGCGAGGTTATCGAACTGGTATTAGGGCGCGTTTACGCAATGACTCCCTTTGCATTCTCGCAGCTAGAATTTAATCGAGATGGCAAAGGTGCCATTGCCATGGTAACAACGCTATTTGGATTAGATAAATCCGACATCGTTTGAGTAAATGCTTGCAGTCTTATAATCCGTGACCATAAGGTAAAGAATTTCTTCTGACGAACCAAGTTTCCCAGTCGCTTCTGGACTCACGATATTGACGGCTTTCGTTGTGAGTCGGTGCAGCTTAAACTGCCGCCATGTTGGAATTTCAGAGGGTTTCTAGCTTCTAGCTGCGAGAATGCAAGGGCGAGTCGTTGCGTAAACGCGCCCTTAGGCTGCCGGAAAGTGGTGTGGCGAAGTTTATTTTAGGACCACCTACGTGACACCTTGTCTCATGGTAACTAGTTCAGAGCGTCTGTCATCACCAGTGTGTACAGGAAGACTAGTGGCTCCCCACGATCAACTGACTACTTTTTTTAAAAATTAATTTTGAGTCTTAAGTCAGCCAAAGCAATTTAATGCTCATGTGGCTGAACCGGTTCAATTTTGAACATTACCAAACTTTTTTGAGAAGAAGAAATATCCGGTAAAGGGAGGAGCCAACGTGGGGATTTGAACCGGGAAACCACCTAGCGTTGTAGGGGGTCGAAAGATTGTCCAGAATTGGCCAGAACAGTTTCCATAGCCGCTGAAGGAGCATGGTAGCCTCTCACGCTATCCTGTCCGGCAGTCCTGGCGGGGACTTTGCCAAGGTTCCCTTTCCAGGGGTTCGACCTGATCCGCAAGTCCGCAGCAACCGGACTGAGCTCTCTCACCGCTCAGCCACGATGACCACTGAAGCCACCAACGCTCTGAGGTATGCACTGACAGTAGGCTACACATTATTGTGTACTAACTTAACCCTCCACATGAACTGCACAGTACCTGCAGTACCTAAGCAATAAACAGTACTGCAGGGGCACTTCGTTAAAAACACTTTCTGTCAGTGTGTTATCAATATCGAGTTGGTAGAGTAATAACAATGGATGCTAACTCCAAGAACACAATTTTTTTTTCAGACTCACCACCCTACGTGAACGTTTTCCATAATTAAGGATGGGAAAGCCAAAGGCTCACAAGAAATAACTAAATACAGATGCAAACCTATTTACGTTGCCTTTTGGACTTATATGTCAGACTGCCTGAGCAGGGAATCAAACCCAGGACCTTTGAAATCAAAGGTCGAGGTTCTACCGCTGAGCCAGACTGACACGACCTAAAAGGAAACGTCCATAGGCAGCATTTAACACGTGCAGTCTGGGCCGTGTCAGTCAGTCGTCCCGTGTCAGTCTGGCTCAGCGGTAGAACCACGGCCTTAGATTACAAAGGTCCTGGGTTCGATTCCCCGCGCAGGCAGTCTGACATAAGTCCAAAAGGCAACGTAAATAGGTTTGCATCTGTATTTAGTTTTTCATAATTATTGCTGCTCACTCATCTGTTTCTTTGTTATTATTATTATTTTTATTATTATTATTTTATTATTTATACTCTTTACGGAACTTAAATTTACAAAATTTAATGTACTTCGAAAAGATGTGTCCCAGAAGCCATATAAATAACTGTCTACTTTCTAATCCCACTGGAACTACCAGTGTTTTCGCTGATCTCTTTTCTGGTAAGAGAAAAGAATTTTTTTTGCAGTTTTTTTGGGGGCGAGGGATAATCGTCTAACTGGAAAATCGCGTAATTCGACGAACGTATACCATATAACAGTATAACGGAAAGTCGTCTAAGACGATATTCGTATAATGGAAAATCATCTAACAGGAAATTCGTATAATAGAAAATCGTCCAACAGGAAATTCGTATAATGGAAAATCGTCAAATGTCCCTGCCTCGCTCACTGCGGCTATACATATAACATCAGAAACCGCAGGTGTATTATTGTCCAGTTAGACGTTTATCCATTATACGATATTCCGTTTAGATGATTTTCCATTTTACGATATTCCGTTTAGATGATTTTCCAGATTTTTTATTTATGCACATATTAGACAAATTATCCCATTAGACGATTTTCCAGTTAGACGCTCGTCCGACGCCCCGTTTTTTGCTTGTGAATCCAGAATATGGAAATGTGGAGACTCCTGAGAAGTTCACACCTTTTGTAAAATAATGCTTTACGTATATTGTCATCCCCATCTAATGTCATACTAGCGTATGAATCATAATTTAAATGTTGTGCAATGATATTTTGTGCAGTACCACGGTGAAACAGTTCCCAGCTTCTGAAACGAAACAAGTATGAAATGGAAGAGAGCATTATCTTTGCAGATTAGTAAAAATCATACTAACAAAACGCCTGCTTCCATTCAATGCCCTGCTCACCACCGTGGTTTTCTGCCGCCTTGATTATGTATATGAAGTTACAGAAATCACAATGACGGATTGGTTGAAAAATAACTGACATGTTACAATTTTAAATGACTATGACTTCATTCAGTGCACGACCATAGCTGCGAATCCATTTTCACCACTTCTAGTCAAGCACCCCCCCCCCCCCTCCCCAATTCGTCATAAATAAACCTGAAGCCACAACTGGACGGTGCACATAATTTAATTCCAAAACAATGATAATCAGATGGAACAAAGATAACATATCGTTGCGGCAGTTTGTGGTTAAATTAAGAAGTGGCCAGTTTCTAAAAGTCAAAGCTAAGCAACCAAATCGTGTGGAAATAAAACAAACGGAGGGAAAGGTGTTCTTGTAGGTTAACAAAACGTCGATGACCTTGATGACCGCACTTTTATTGTTTTCGTTAACGCCCACTGGCAATAAAAATATCGCGTAAATTACAGGAGTGTCCCGCCAAAAGAAAGTCTCCTTTTAGGCTATGAAGCAAGCAGCAAATTCGCTCCCACGCAATCGGAGCCTCAGCTGACTTTGAAAACTGGGTGTAGCCTAGCTAATTTTGTTTGGAGTGATTCGAGTCAGAATATAACGATTGGCATTTTGATCTTTGGTCTTACGACCGACCCCCTATATCCCTTCCAGTTTAGCCAAAGTATAGTCGCAGACAGTGCGGACAACTGACATTCACTTTTACGCTACACTGGCTCCGTGTTTAAATTACCTCGTTGAATGAGAAACCAATCGTTTTACGACGTTTTCGCTGCATAATTTATTAGTAGCCGACAGCGTTAGTATTCACATAAAAATTCCTGGTAAAGAGAGCAGCTGCGTGACGTTCAGTTACTAGAGGGTAGGGACTACTGTTTTAGTCTTAAGCTGTGTTGCGGTGAGGAGATGGGGGATGTGTCGTCACCGGTCGTCACGCAAATAATGTCCACTACATGTTACAAACTAAAAGGCTGAGCCTCCGTTTTAAGTTTGTCCTGTCTGAGCTTTGTTGGGTGTGGTCAATGTGTTAAACTGAAAGGCTTCAATAATAATTGCCAAGACTTGTCCTAGGGGCAATAAATTACCGGAAACACAAATGTAACTCGAGTAACATTAGGAAACAACGACAAGGCGTGCTACACACTTTACAGAGAACAAACTCAACAGAGTTAACAGTTCTAGACTAACGAAGGCAAAAACTTGATTTTTTTTGTATTTTCAGCTAAATTGTAGCACATAATGTAGACAATTTGTTACTGAATACCCTACACAGGTCCCGTAGCCATAATTTAATTGTTATTCACAGCATTCCAAATATGACCATGCAAAGTTAATTATTTGGTTTACAGGAGCATGTGGGTGCCTTAAATTATCGTGGGCAAAATTGTTTTTCTGAATATTGGTCCATCCGCATAAAGATCGTAGTTTTGCGAAATTTTCACTGATTTTGACATTCCAATATTCCATTTTAACTGGCTCGAAACGAGTTTTTCAATTATGCAAATTTTAATAATACCTCAAACCATTCAGAAGTTATTTAGTAAAAACTAAAAAAGAACATTGTATACTAGATAACAAATAACAAATTAAGCAAAATATTATATTTTTGAGGCTGACTACATAGCCTACTTTTTCAGTTATGAGCTGGCTAAATATCACAGACGGCCTCTCTCCTCTCTCTAGCAAAACTAAAACTATAAAATTTCTCCGTTCCCATTCAATATATTTCGACCAAACGTCGCCAGATAGTAGATGGGTGTGGAAGGTATATTCATACCAACTTTACGCAATTCCATGTAAGAGTAAACGTAGGGAGCCACACATAAATTTGAAAGCTGTTCACTTGTTGTTGTTGTTCTTCTTCTTCTTGTGTGACACAGTGTCAGAAAAAACTACTGCACCTACCTAAAATCAGAAACATGATCTAAGCCAGAAATTTCCTTGTCCTTCAACCTCAAAGAGACCACTTTTTCGATTGGTCGAGCCATTCCGGAGTTACGAGAGTGAATTTGCTTTATTCGGGGTCCTGGCCTGCAGCCATGCGCCCACACCAACAAATAGAATTAAATTACAACCACAACTCAACAATGCCAAATATACACATTCTCCTCTGACTTGAGTTACGGGACCCTGAACGATCATTTTGATTGTTTTACATTGTTTTAACCAGTGTAATTAGGGAACAATGCCACCCAGCAAACTCCAGATCCATTCTTCGTGCCTGTGTTATGTCTTTGCTAAAAAGTTGATTGTTGAAGGGTAAAAATGGCGTTGGATGTTGATGCCCTGTTGTGGGAGTTACTCAAAAGTAAGGTGATCACAAGCGGTGAACTGAATACCGGAGTAGTTTCGTCAGAAACCTTTGCGGCAGTGATGCAGGTAGCAAGGGAGCGAGGCGTGACGGAGTTGGCGTGCGACATGCAGCAGTTAGTTGCAGCAGACAAGATGGCGACCACAGGGAAGATCAAGAGGCAGAGCGCGATGCTGTACTTCAAATTGTAAGCAAACATTTAGCACCGCAGTGCGGGGTGGTGGAAGAAGCATGTGGAGGGATAGTGAGGGGGAAGAACAACTGGAGGACGATCGAGCAGCACAGAACCACTCCAGGAATCTACGAGCCCTCAAAAGATAGTACGGGGGAGGACTCAGCAATATTCAGATGCCATTGTCAGTGGTCTTGGTGTGTAACCCGGTAGGGCAGCCTTATCCCCTAAAACAGTGTTTCTCAAATTTTTTTTTAACCGCGACCCCATTTTTCAAAATTTGACCACTGGAGACGGGTCAGGACCCATCCATACCGGTAATACAAATTTAATGCAAATGTAATTATAGATGGGTTACAAAAAAGTTTACTAATTTCTTTTGGCTGAGCAACGTGCTTGTTTTTCTGAGAACACCTGCTCCAAATTTGGTACAATAATTGTTCATTTTAATCTTAGCTGATTTTCCTCAGTCATCTGTTGGTTACGAACCTTTGTTTTCAGTCCCGCTAAATAGGCAAACCCCGTCCACATAGGTAAGAAGAGGCAAATGGAAGCTTCAATGGAACATCGGGACAAATCATTGTACTCTGTACCGAAGCCCAGAATTCGTACAGTTCCTTTGATTTGAACTGAAGTTTCTATGTTGAGTGAAATGAGTGAAAAAAAGTATTACTTCCTCAATTTGAAATTTCAAACTAAGAAAGCAATAAAAAAAAATAACACTGTCCGTTTCATTATGTGTTATCTTAATTATACCTGTTCTCCAGTCCAGAGATTGCACATAGATGGCAGTGTTTAGATGCTAATAAAAACGGTTAGTTTTGTAACTAGGCACTAGATGCTTCAAATTCATCTTAGTTAACAACTTCTCAAAAAAAAAATTGCGACGAATCATTCCTCAACTGCAGCTTTTCAGTTACTGGAGTGAGAACCTATTCACGATCCCAAGATTGCTTCTTGACAACCCACAGTTTGAGAAACACTGCCCTAAAACAAATTTTTTTTTGGCGATGGAACATGTTGTTGGAGCTAATAAGATCACGGCTGTGGGCTCTCTACAAGGCGGGAGTGCCTTTGAAGTAGAGCTAAAGACCAGAGCGGCGAAGCAGAGACTGTTAAATGCACAAGTTGAGATCAATGGCTGTCCTGAGGAGTTATTCGTTTGCATGAGCAAACCATACAAGCCCGTCTTCACTGGCTGCCTCGTGGGATCACGCTGCAGAAAACTAACACGTTGTTTGGCAAGGTGGCAATTTTAGAAAAGCTCATTTGAAAAGCTGGTAATTCGGGGCAAGGAGGCCTGTGAGACTGGAGTTACCTTGCGGCTGCGCAAAGGTTGTACCATTGACGACGTGCCTGATGTTGTGAACGTCCGCAGGATTCCATCCCTCGTCATAGTCAGCGAGTGTGCGCCAAAGTGCCTGTGGTGCGGAATGCGAGGCCACTTCCGGCACACGTGCACGACCTGTGGAGTGAGGCACGACCCCCGCCAGCTTTGCCAGCACCTCCAAGATGCGATGCGTGAGGAAGACCATCAAAGACAAAAACATGAGCTCAGTGTACAAACGAAGGAGCAGAGAGCCAAGTCATCTGGGTAGAGTGCTTTTACAGTGGGCACCACTAACCAACCACCGGCTTCGGGCAGCCATGTTCTGCAGCAATTTTCCGAGGTCATTGGCAGACAGTGTAGATGATGTCGCACGCAAGCAAACCGAGAGAGCAGCGGAAGTTTCGGAAGAAGGAGATGGAGATGGATCATGGCTAAGACCACCGGCTAAACCAAAATGGGCCGGCAAGAGACGCAAGACGTAGGAGCCGCCAGTGAAATCGTCGAGGGTTATCAGAGGAGAGAGGAAGTGTTAATCTCGACGAATCAGGAGACTGTGGGAAGTGCTGCGGATGAGCAGGTCGGTGAAACATGCATATAACATTCGTATGCTGAGCAAGTTGTGAACACAAGTCAGGACTGAAGGATAAAAGCACCGAAATATGATTTGAATGGGTAAAAAGCCTGTAAGGTGCAACATGTATACAATATTATCGCAACGTTTCGGGTCTGTATGCAACCCTTTATCAAGGGTAAAATAAAAAATAAAAAATTTTGGAGTAAAAACTCGAGTCATATTAAAAACACACACGAAATAAAATCCAACCAACACCAACGAAACAAAGCACCAGAAGAACCTAAGACCGGTTAAAAAGCCGGGCAATAGGGAGACCCACAGTCTACCTGCCAAAGCAGGCCGTCTGTGGATAGTGAGGGAAGCCAGGTGGTTTATATACCACTCACCCCTAGCGGGAAAAATCTTTAATTCCAAGTTTGTGTAGAGTCGAAATGTACACCGCTATTTGATTATTAATGGGCATTATGTGATTATGAACGGGGGGGCCGTTGAGCTAGGATGCTAATAGTTTCTAAATTAATTCTGGACCTGTAATTTTTTTCATGAAACAAGACGCGGGTGTTTTGAAGGTCCGGGGAGTGCCCTGTCGCTATCTTGTGCTTGCACTAGGGAATTACACTGTAGTTTTGTCATTGCACTTAAGGTTGGATTTGTGAGAACTTAATCTTTTGCAAAGAAATTGCTTCGTACTTCCTATGTAAGAGGCTGTGCAACTTTGGTGGGGACCGCAGCAACCGTGCGGTGATGTAGTGTTTTTAGGAAAAAAGTTTGATAAAATGTATTACCCTCAGCTACGTCACGCACACTTCATGGAACATATGCTTTACTTAAGCTCCCAACACACAAGTAAGCCTGGAAGGGGGTTGGGGTCCATCAAAGGCTGATGATCTGTCATCTACATTATCTAACCTGGCAGTCTGACACCTGTGCCTGTACCTTCCAGATTTGGTCCACACTTGGGAATCCAGTGGTCATATCTGTTACCTTTGTATCAGCCACCTACGCTAGAACACCCTTCTTGTAACGGATTTCAAAGTCCATTCTTTGAAGTTCGAGAATCCATCTTTCTAATCTACCTGAAGGCTGTTTTACAGACTACAAGAAAGGCAGAGCAGAATGGGTAGTTTCGAGCAGAAACGGCATGTTTTCAATGTATGGCCTAAACTTTTGAATGGTGAATATCACGTCACCCATTTCTAGCTGCGAAACACTGTACTTTTTTCCACATTCTAACCGTCTACTGCCTGTGCCTGTAAACACTATGGGGACCAGCCCACGGCCTCCCACATGTTGAAAAATCACACCTTTAACACGAGAATGCTGGCGTCCGAAGAAATTTCCTACCTTTTGCTTGATATGTTACAGGCTACACAGCCTAAGTGAAGTTTCTTGGTGCCCGGACATCATGGCCATCGGGCCCAGAACCGCATCTAGAAGTACTCAGTCAGGAAACAAGAAACCTGACTGAACTTCGTATAGCAACTGAAAGACTGAGCACCGGCTAAAATCTATTGGAGGGACCTAGCAAACGACACAATCAGCTGTACTAACAAAGTGCTACACTCACCCTGAAGGCAATTTGGCCAAACCGGGTCCACCCCTGCTGCCCTCAGGCCCCGCAGCAAACTCGCCCTTGCCAGGCCAAATCCCGGACACCAACACAGGAAGTGGTTCACAGTCTCCTTGTCCATACTGCACAAGCAATTCTGGGGCTGGAACTCAACAATCCAATCTCAACTGTATGTAATATGTAATTCGAGAGCAGGAAGCTCACATGCTCCCTCACATGCTCCCTCACAATAAAACCATCATAACAAACAAGACAAAAAAAAAACAAGTTTAGAACTAAATGAATTTGTCCAGTCTGTTTTTGAAAAAGTAGATCGACGTTGCGTTAACGACACTTTGGAGCAGAGAGTTCCAATCGTCAATCACACAATGAATGAAAAAAGATTTCACAATGTTCACCCTTGCTTGCGGCTTGAAAATTTTGGAGTTGTGACCTCTGGTACTTACGCACTTCGAGGGCATCCAGAAGTTATTTTTGTACAGGTCGCAGTACCCTTTCATAATTTTGAAGTACCCGATCAAATCACACCGTCTTCTTCTTTTCTCATATGCCCATACAACAGACGAAAGACCTTGGAATCGTTCCAACGACCTAGTCCATATAATACTCCGCTCCTATTGAATATGGAATGAATTTCTCTGTACCGCGCCCTTGTTTCAACTACTGCCTACATTCACCTAATACTGCCCACACCTCCCAGTTTAAAATCCACGATAATGAGTGTGGCTGCACAAAGATCCAGACGCGATGATGCCTAGGTGATCGCATTCCCACCTTAGCCAAACGATCAGCTACCTTATTCTCCTCGATACCTACATGGCCCGGAACCCACACCATACAATGAGTTCGAGATTCCAGATGTGCTCGCCACAAGGCCATGCATCTTTCACCTGCCAATGGATCAAATAAAACACCCCCCCCCCCCCCCCTACTTCCCGCCCCCCGCAATAACCCCGAGAAAATCCCCCCCCCCCAAAAAAAAAAAAACCACTCATCACTCAGGGCCCACTTCATCCAGGAATTCCAATGCCAAAACTAAACCAGCTGCCTCGACAGTAAAAGGAAACGACACTCCAGCCACATGATAACGAGAGAATCCCGTAGTCCATGCCACCAATCCTACTCCTCCTTGAACAAAGCTCAGATCATCAAATGACCCATCTGCAAAAATAAGTAAAAAGTTTCCTAGGGCATATATTGACTTTCAAAGGAATTAAAGTAGACCCAACAAAGGTGGAAGTTATAAATAAACTGGACTGGAAGCACCAACAACCTTGCAGATTTACAGAGCTTCTTAGGCACGACGGTCTAACTTGCAATATTTCTGCCAATATTATCAAAGATGACTGAACCATTACGTAAGCTTCTAGTTAAAAGTGGGAATGAACCCATCAGCAAGAGTCAGTTTTGGCTGAAATAAAGCAAGCACTGATGTCGACCCCCGGTTCTAGCTCATTAAAATGTTAATAAGGATATGACAATTTCTGTAGTTGCTAACTCAACAGCAATAGGAGCGCAGCCCTTTTGCAAGCTGGTCGACCACCTGCTGCTTATTCAACACAAGCTTCAAGTGTACCACCAAATAGAGAAAGATCTTTGCAGTAAGATTTGGGTACAAGAAGCATGGAAACTACCTAGTCATAGAAACGGGTCAGAATCCATTGGAAGCAATTAGCAAGAAGTCTATCGATAAAGCTCCACTAAGATTGCAAAGAATTGTCTTTGATATACTGCAGTATTTGTTGCACATAGAGTTCATTAAAGGAAGCCACAACTGCAAGAATCCAATTCCTAAAGGGAAATAAATATAAAGAACTGGAGTCCACGTAGTCCTTCCCAAGGTTAATTAACTGTATATAAAGTCCTTCCCATGTCTCAAAATGCTAGAAAAGAGCTCCAAGTAGTTAGGAAAGAAGATCTCGAGCTACAAAATCTAATGATTGTTGTATTAGATGGATGGCCAGTTGATAACAAGTGACAAATCAAGGGGGGATTGAGGCTTAATGGCACATCGACAGCTAAGTCAGTAGTGCCAACCTCAGTCACAGTGCAGTGGTCTGGGTTGCCACTGCACCACACATTACAGAGATATTCTACTAACCCCGAATCAAAATCTTGTCATACATCTGCACCACCTGCAAAAATTGAAACACTCCAGACAGGAGGACAGACTTATCGCCTACTTGACGTGCAATGTACCGCGGAATATGGAAACGGCGACGAATACCATCAAGACGGTGACAACCAACAAGCAATTGTCGGACCGTAAGTGGCCGTCAACACCAATGATATTCAGGAGGGTCAACCCCCCTCAAAAGGAAACAGTGGGTAAGTCGGGTATGACCAATGCTTAAATGGGCCCACACCATCTCTTCACGGCGACTGCGGTGACAAGTCGAGTACCATTCCCCGACAGTGCCTTTAATAGTCCGCAATTTGTTTCTGGCCTGTATGTCCCATAAGGCTTGTCAGAAAGCATGCAACTTCAAACCGTTCTGAGGGAACAAGGCTGAGACCCCTTTCGAAAGGCCCAGAAAGGGCCCCTTCCACTGCAGAATCAGCGTGCTGATTCCAACCAATCCCAACATGTCCTGGGATCCAGCAGAAAAGCACGGTTTTCTGTGGGAAAGCAAAGCTTGGACACGTTGTGGCAAGGGGTTTCGAGGGTTGTATTTCGCCAAGGACTCCAGAGCACTCATGGAATCACTAACGATGATGAAATGCGTGCCGTAAAGGTGAAAGATTCATTCCAACTGCCAGACCGTGAGCCAGAAGCCTGCAGAAAACACAGAATAGCCTGATGGAAGGCGATGGGAAACAGTTACTCCATTACACACACAAGCACACGCCACGCCAACATCTGACTTCGACCCATCAGTGAACAGCCGTTGATATCCGGCGTACTGACAACACAGCTGCCTGAACTCCTGCAAGTACCTTGCCGTTAGAGTGGAACCATTTGGGAGGTACGCCAGAGATAAAATGAAAATACCACTTAGGACAAGCCAAAGGACCATGGTATCTTCCCAAGCCTCAAGATGCAGGGTATATCAAAGGCTATCTCCCGACAGGACTGCTGAAGCCTATCGCAGAAATCATCCTTACCAACCCCACATCTGCCGTTCCACAAGTTTGGTCCAAAAACCATGAACCAAGCAGGGCTGGATCGTACAGCACGCAAACGCACAGCATACTGAATGGTTAGCTGTCGTCGACGAATGGCCAAAGGTGGCTCCGAGGCTTCAGCATAGACGTTGACCACTGGAGACGTCCAAAATGCCCCAGTCGCCAGACGCAGGCCACTGTGCATCACAGTGCCCAACATCTGGAGAGTCGAGTCACTAGCCGAACCTTAGACCATGCATGCATAATCAAGTTTGCTGAGGACAAGGGCTCAGTAGAGGCGCAACATGGCAGTGCGATCGGCATCCCATGAATTGCCTGACAGAACCCGTAAGGTGTTAAGCGCCCACAAAGCCTTGTCTTTAAGTTGGCGCAAGTGTGAAAGCCAAGATAACCTGGAATTGAACACCAGACCCAAGAAACATGGCCGTGGAACAACAGGAATTTGTTCCTGTCCCAAGTACAGGCAAGGATCTGGGTGCAGTGTTCGTTGGCGGAGAAAGTGTTGTCCGGACAAACAGTTTTGTCCGGAGAAAAACCGGAAACCATTAGGGCAACCAAATGATCGATGGTTGACCGAAACCGTCAAAAGCCACACTGGGATGCAGATAAGAATCCCAGGGATTCCAGCACCCAGACCAACCTCTCACTGACCATCCGTTCCATAAGTTTATAGACACAGATAGTCAGAGTGATTGGGTGATAACTGGAAGGAAAAGTAGGGTCTTTGCCCAGTTTATAATCGGGATGACCACTGCAGTCCTCCATGCAGGCGGAATGGAGCCCTCTGCCCACACACGGTTGAACGTCTACAGCAAAAACCGCTGGGAGGCAAGAGGCAGATGTTTCAACAGCTGATAGTGAACATCATCATGCCCTGGGGTGGAGTCATGCGACCTGGACAAACTTGAAACAAATTCCTTCCTGGTAAACAGTAAATTGTTTAGTCCTCTAGCCCGTCGGAGGGAAAGTCTAGAGAGTGAGCCTCTTCTCTACGCTTAATCCCGAGGAAACCAGGATCATAATGGTTATCAATCGAGACCCGCGCAAATGCAGATGCAAGCCAATCAGCGATATCCGGCACAGAAGAGATCAAGGCATTTGCTACCCTTAACTGCGACACCGGGGAAGGCATGTTCCTCCCGAGATTTGGCGCACCTTCCGCCACACCTGCTGAGAAGGTGTGGAGCACATGATCGACGAAACATAAGCCGACCATGAAGCACACGTAGCCTCACGGATGACATACCTGTCACGGGCACGACAGAGCTTAAAGGCGACAAAGTTGTCAGTAGTTGGGCTTACCGTAAATGCACACAACGCTCGCCTGCGGGCCCGAATGGCCTGCCCGCAAGCAGGCGTCCACCACGGAACAGGTATCCGTCTCGGCTGTGTGGATGTACGCGGGATAGAAGCATGAGCAGCAGGGAGGCCCACATCAGCGAAATGAGTTTGAAATTTCGTTCACATCTGAAAAGTCATTCACCCCATGCTCGAAGACAGCAGCCTCAGCAAAGGCTGACCACTCAGCTCGTTTAAGTGCTCACTGGGTTGGCCTGGAAGCCACAGAACCCCCCTGTGTTGTGGACAACACAATGGGGAGGTGATAATCCTCATGCAGATCGGCAGTGACAGCCCAACTGAAGTGAACTGGGATAGCTTGTGAGCAAAAGGCCAAGTCCACTGCTGACCAATTGCCTATGGCCAGGTGGCAGTGTGTCATGTTCCATCGTTCAAGATACAAATGGACCACCTCCGCATCCACTACTCAAGGATCCTCCCCTTGTTGTCAGTATTAAATCCTTTCCACTGGACGTTGCGGCTGTTAAAGTCGCCCAGCAAGAGGAAAGGGGCAGGAAGCTGGCGGACCAGGTCCTCCAGGTCACCAACCTCAAAGGCCTCAACCGGTGGTTAATAAAGCGAACAGTCCGTAATATCCAATTGGAAAGAAACTCTTAACTATTACCGCCTGAAATCTAGTGTGCAGAGGCACACTGGCATGCGGCTGAGAGTGTTGAACCAGCACTGCAACTCTACCATGTGCATGTGACACAAGGTCTGCATCCAGACGTAGACAGAGTATCCTCAAACAACTGGATTATCTGATGCCTTAAAGCAAGTTTCCTGTAGGCAGTAGCACAGAGGTCGCCAATACGACAAGACCAGCCGCAGATCTTCTGCATGGGTCCGATAACCTTGACAGTTCCACTGAACGATGGTATGCTTACTCATTAGGGCAGGCTGAAGATAGAATCCTTCTCCTCAACCTGTCCTCCGGGCAATCCGAAAACATCTGAATCCTCACCAGAATCAAAAGTTGGAGTGAGGTCCAGAACGAAGCTGTCCTAGGAAGGAAAAAAAGTTCTGGAAAAATGGAACAAGAAATATCTCCCTGCTCCATGGGCAAAGGAGGAACAAGTTGTCGAGGGGATTCAATGGTCCCCTCAGCAAGCTGGCCATTTTAACGACCATGTCACCTTCTCTCCGGTTGGCGACGTCTTCACAGGTGGTGTTGGAGGCTGTATCAGCACTTGTATCGTCACTTGGGATTCTGTCATCACAACAACAAGGAACCACTCATCACGACATCTGTACCAACAAATCCATGCCAGGCAGTTGCAAAGATCTGTTTCATTTTCTGCATAAAACATAGCTGCTAATTGCAGACAGCTACTGAGGATTTTTCGATTTCATTGAACGTACTCAAACAAGCTCTGAAACCTTAATTTCTGAATTGAAAATTGGTCTCCAGTTCATGGGGTTCCTGAAATTTTTGAGAGTGACAATGGACATCACCACTATTCGGATAGTTTGAACTTGAGTGGATTTCTCACATAAAACATCAAGTCCAGCATTTCCCCAATCAGTGGGTTAGCCAAACGAAATGTACAAACAGCGAAGAACATGCTGGCCAAATGTTCCAGGGAAGGAAATAATGTGCATCTCGCTTTCTTAGAGAAGCACACCACCACACACTGCACAGCAGAGATCACCGATTCAACACCTTTTCAGCAGGAGAACGCGTATTGCCATACCAGTGAACTCTGATGTCTTACAACCAGAAGTGCAATCAGGAGTTGAAACTTCTCTTGAAAATTCAAACCAGCATCAAAAAGCCTATGCTGATCGAATGGCTACCGATCATTGGCGATAGGATGAGATTTTTATTTATCAGGAAATAGTCTTTATTAAGAATTCCCAACAAATCATTCCATCTTTATAGCCTCCTTCTTATTTCATTATCTGAACGATGATAGGCTATTCCACAGAATTAGCTCGCAACTTCGAAACACCTTGCAGTTTCCTTATCCACCTACTCTCTGAAAGACTCAAGTGTTCTAACAGTACACATCTCTGTGTACTAGCACAGCCAACACACCAAGTTGTGTATCAGCAGTGCACAGTTTGTGTAGTGGCATAACACATGCTTTGTACAGAAAAGTGTGTTGTGTTACTACACAACTCGTGTGTTGGTTGTGCTGGTACAAAGATATGCGTAGTTTCAGAACACAGCATCTTCAGAGAGTAGTCTTTCAAGGTCAAGACGCATAGCGCACCGGTTGGTTAAGTTCACACAAATTCTGAATAGTGCTTATAACCTTGTTCATTCAGTTCAAACCGGTAGTGCAAATCGACCAGGCAATGTGTTGCAAATTGATCACACGGCTGTGCAAAGTCAAATATTGTGTGGTATTTAATACAGGCCGTGCTATCTCGCGGCAGGCCATACAACTATGCAAGTATGGAGTACCAGTCTGTAATTGCTGACTGGTGGCAGAGCTTACAGCCTAGCTGGGGGGGGGGGATTGAGGCTTAATGGCGCGTCGACAACTTGGTCATTAGCGCCAACCTCAGTCACAGTGCAGTGGTCCGGGTTGCCACTGCACCACACATTACAGAGGTGTTATCCAAACCCCTAATCTAAATCTTGTCATACATCTGTACCTCCTGCAAAAATTGAAAAACACCGGACAGGAGGACAGACTTATCGCCCAACTGACGCGCAATGTCATGCGGAAGATGGAACCGACGACGAACACCATCAAGATGGCGACAATCAACAAGTAAGTGCCGGACCGTAAGTGGCCGTCGACACCAAGAACATTCAGGAGGGTCAACCCCCCGCAAAAGGAAACAGTGAGTAAGTCGGGTGTGACCAATTCGCAAACGGGCCAACACAACCTCCTCACGGCGACTGCGGCGACACGCCGAGTGCCACTCCTCGACAGTGCCTTTAATGGCCCGTAACTTATTACCGTCCTGTCCATCCCACGAGGCCTGCCAAAAAGCATGTAACCTCAGACGCAGAGTTGGAAAAGCGTCCGAGGGAACAAGCCTGAGATCCCTACCGAGAGGGCCAGAAAGGGCCCCTTTTGCTGCAGAATCCGCTTGCTCATTTCCACCTATCCCAACATGGCCCGGGATCCAGCAGAAAAGCACGGTTTTCCGCTGGCCAGGCAAGCGGGAAAGCAAAGCTTGGACACGCTGTGTCAAGGGGTTCCGTGGAGCTGTTAGAAGCCTGAATGATCTGACTGGAACGGGGACTTGTGTCAAAGTTCCTGCCAGACCAGGCAGTAAGGGTACATAGAATTAAACAAGAAAAAAGTAAATGCACAAAGACCATTCTTAGTTATGATTTCAGAAAGTTGTCTTGTGACTGGTGACAGAACACTAAAATAACTGAAATTTTTAAAACTGTAGCGTGGTGAACTGTCAGACTCCTTCAGCAACTATACTCTGAAGACACTCTGCACTAATACGACCCATCACTGTATAACAGTTCAGCTTCCACTCAAATTGTGTACTAGCAGTACACATTTTGTGTCCTTTGTGGGTAAAAAGATACACAATATATTTTTGTGAACAGTGGTGTGTACTTGGAGCTTTGTTACATTCCCAGTTGAAGCCATGGTGCTAGTAGGTGATCGGGACAATTTTGCTAGACAACTCAAATCGAAAATTCCTAGGACCTTTTACATGCCACAATCAACACAAGCAGGAGACACCACAGGCCCTATCTCTTCCGGAATATGCTGCGGGGATGCTGAGGTCAGGCTCCACCCCAGGACCTCTTGCACATGAGACAGTCATGCTAACCATCAGGCTACCTTGCTCCATAATACTATCCGCACAAAGCATCTTCAAAGTGTAGGGATCTATTACAACCTATCCTTGGCAAATGAAGCAAGCAGTCTGCATTAAAGACTGGCCTTGTGACAAATGGCCTTGTGAACTGGCCTTCCCAGTTCAAATCCCGAAGATTTTCGCTACCCTTGCCTTACTGGACTTTCTTCTTTAAAAACTTTTATTAAGGTTAGAAATTGAGCCGGCTTCTCTATAAGGGCAATATTTTTTTTCAGATGAAATTTCACACACACAAAAAAAAACAGAACTAATTATTATCTTCTTAAAAAGTTGTCCCAAGCTTGTCAACATTTTTTTTTTCAGTGTTTATAGGCATCTCTCACTATACCTACACCTTGAGAGAAAAAATCTACATTTTCAATTTCCCAGTTGAAGTGACAAAATATTTTAATCATACAAATTCTCTGGAGATCATCATGATGGCATGCTTAATGTTAGCGGCGAATCTTGTGCAATCTCGAGGTATTTGAATCAATATATTCAAGCAACCATATATTCAAATCTTGCATCCCATTCCCTAGTGAATTTTTCTTTCTCCCACAAAATACTCCTTTCCTTCCTTTCCTCCTGGGATTCCTGCACGAATTCCTTTGCCCCAAGCGATCCGTTTGTGGTTTCCTGTGGTTGTTTCACTTTAAATTGATTTAATTCTAGTTTCCCGATACGCCCGCAGATTAGCCTGAAGCGAGAGTAGGTGTGCACGAGGATAATGGCATGACTAAACACCAAAGGGGAAGCACAAATATGATGTCACTAAAGACCACATTTTAAACGGCTCGAATTCTACCATTTAACTGTATAGAGCAACAACAACGCCATATACTGGCTACGAGGCTAGCATTTGGAGAGCTAGCTATACAAGGGGCATGAGATTAAAATGGAGGTAAAAAACAACGGAACTTTTAGCAAGGATGCTTCCATATATGTATATATTGTGGAATTAATCTTGCTTCTAGTCAAGCCAATGTTGTGAGAGTGGATTTCTTAGGCCTAAAAAAATGTGTTTTCGCCCATCCCTTAAAAGTGCGAATTTGTAAATCAGAAAAGAAAAGATTCCAATTGCTAAAAATGTCAGCAACTGCTACTGCGAACAAATCGGAAAAACTGCGCGTTTTAGACCTAAGAAATCCGCTCTAACAGTATTGGCTTCAGTAAAACGCCCAACTTTTCTCTCTCCATGTTTATCCAGTGCCCTTTGCAGCTAACCGAATTACGGGCTCCAGCATAGAATTATACACAATATGACGTTATTGTCAACGCTCTATAGTTATAGTATAGACTTTTCAGTTTAATCACTATGTCGTCTTGGCCTCAACAATACCAATCTTGATCTCTTGCCGATATAGATACATATATATATATATATATATATATATATATATATATATATATATATATTATATTTTTGGTAATTATTTTAATTCTTGTCTGGATTTTTCTCTACCGATCAATTCCTTCTTGCATTTCGTGTAAAAACGTCAACTTTTCACTGATAAAACGTATAATCTCTCTCAATCTATTCCCTTTATACAGCCAAACTGACTTCCCGTTTAAACTTTCCTCACTTCTTCCTCATTGTTTACCGTAAAAAAAATAATAATAATCGAGGGCGAATCATGCTGAGTATGACCTCAACGAGTAAATTAGCCTACCAGCACATTTAGTGTGCAAAAGGGGCGTTCCAGCCTCGTGTTTTAAAATAACTTTCTTGCAAACTGCTTCGCACGGAGTTGCAGCAGCAATAAGTTTTTCTCTAGAGTAGGTATGCAAATTATGCCAGTAAGAAAAAAAAACATGTAAATCTTAAAGAAAGATGTAGGCAAAGGTGCAAACAAAGTGGAAACGAAAGCAGTGTAATCCCAGAGGATTCTAGAATGGAAGGTTTTCCCCAGGAATTTTTTCCTAGAATTCCCCCCCCCCCCCCTTCAAAAGAAAAACAGTCCAAGAACGACAGGATTAAAAAGCAAGCCTTTTCCCAACAGCAAACTTATTCCCGAGTATAAAATTCAAGTATAGCATTTAGTGAAGAAAATTTATTTATCCCTGGTTGATCTCATCGAGTAATATTTGGGATGTTAAATGAAAAATTTGAAAATTGCTTACTGCGCAATTTTCAAGGATTTTGTTTAAGGTTTGAAAAAAAAAACTTGGGACTTCAATATACTGTATTGACTTCAAATGGTGGGGAATACTTTACATGTTTTGGGGAGATGGCACAACTTTTTTTGTATGGTTTTGCGATTTGTTCGATTTCTTGCCAATAATATGTTCATTTTTAATTCGACGTGTCACACGTCGAATTAATGTGGTTGTGCCCAAAAAAGGGGTAGGCGCGATTTCTGTCAGCGACACCTCCTCAAAAACCAGACACATTTGTTCAATTATGATCCGAGGAACTTAAAGTCTAGTGGTGGGAGAGTTGCAGTGCAGAAGCTCAAAGCATATTATGTTAAAAAAATTAGATTTTGAGTAAAACACTTGGCTAACCTCTATCCAGGTCCTTCAGCGAAAAACCGTCTCAACCTAGGACAATCAAGCATAAAACAGAATAGGCTTGCCAGAGTCTTACACAAGTCTTCCTCGTACGATATTATGTTCATGTGATGTGCCGTTACCAATGGTAAATTATACCAGCAAAGAAAATAGCATTTATGCATCCGAAGAAATGATGGACTCGTCAGAATCCACCAGAAGCAAGGCTGTGACCACGACGGTAAAGTGCTAGCCTGGGTAGACTTATATTCCCGTCAAAACATCCATGAAGGTTTAAAAGGTAAATGCACATCAATTCTGCTCCCATACTACGATAAGAAGTGAATTCCTCATCCATGGTTCGCCGTGCAGTGAACATTATAATAGAGTAAGCCATCACAGGCACCAGTTTTAAGGCCGATAAACCATCACAAAGCTGCACATAGCAATAGCAGTAATTTTAATGATTGGTTCTGAGTTAGCAGGTAGCGGCTAGAATGAAAACTTTGTTCAAGCCTGTGTTGCAACACCAGGAAGGGCAGACAGCATTCTGAAGACATCGCACATAAAACAAAGTAGTACGCACACAAGGTTAGCATGGCAGGCCTTCATATTCTGCAGAATGAGGTTGTCAGAATCAGGGTAATGACATGTTAGTTCAGACAGTCGTTTAAGAAGAGGCAACAACAATCGGCTGAATTGAAATTCTGGGATGGTTGACAACTGTTGGGCTAACGTAGCCTGTATAGACTTACAAGTGTACCATGACAGGTACGAGAGGTCGTAATAAAGAATGACTTTCCTGTACACTTCCGTGTACCTGTGAAGGCCACTGCTCAATTGAAATTACACTCATTTCCTTGAGTGACGCACTGTGACCAATACGACACAGCGTTAATAATTTACCGTTTCTAAAAGAACCAAAGCGCTAATAATTACATGCACATTGTTTCCCTTCACATTAAACAAAACTAAATGATTTATGGGATACATTGTTCAGGAATTTCTTTTAGAAAATTAAATTATTTTTCCAACGATAGGTCGCAAGATAAGATTGATCAATTACTTCGGGAGAGACAGGACATTTAGTATATGGCATGGTTGCCATTTTGAGAACGTCATAATGTGTTTTCCTTCAAATTACACAAAACTAATAGATTTACGGCATACATTGTTCAGGCATTTCTTTTAGCAAATAAAATTAGCTTTCCAACGATAGTTCGCACGAAAAGATTGATTAATTAGTTTCGGAGATAATTGAGAATTAGTGTATCTCACAGCAGCGTCATAATTATTGTTTTTTTTCAAAGGGTTCAAAGGGTTCAAAGGGTTTAACGAGCGTTAACCACTCCTGGTCATCTGCCCGACGAAGCCCTAAGGTCCGATTAAGCCAAAACAAATAGATTTATGGCATACATTGTTCTGGCAATTCTATTAGCAACTTGATTGATTGATTGATTGATTTATTACGGAGCTCTAGCCAACATTGGCTACCAGCCCCAGTACAACTACACACACTTACTAAAACACCTACATCACTACTACACTAATACATAGAAGCTGTAAAGGCTCTAGGCAAACCGACCTGTAGCTTCACAGAAACCTGCCACTGCCTTCAAACACTGCACATTCTGCATACCCCCATGTGGGGCCACTGACAATAGAGCATAAGTACTCTGCGGAAACTGGCCCAGCCACACTAAACGTTGATCCACAAAAAGTTGACACCGCAACAAGAAATGTTCAATTGTTTCTTCCTCCACCCCACAGAAGCACACTGAAGAGACTGCTCCATCCCACTTTGCTAGCAGGTAATTTAGGTGGACGTGACCCAACCGGAGCCTGGACAAAATCACTGCCGCTTTACGTGGCAAGAGATCCAATTCCGCTGGGTATGACATGGATGGATG